>JAJNNQ010000010.1:57500-95000 GCA_027886175.1 Phylloscopus collybita | reverse complement strand
TCTGCCCAGGCAGGGTCACCCAGAGCAGGTGACACAGGGACACAGACAAGTGGGTTGGGGATGGCTCTGGAGAGGGGGACAGTGGCATGGCCCTGGTAGGACATTGGAATGTCCCTGGTGGGACAATGGAATATCCTTGGTGGGACATTGGAATGTCCTTGGTGGGACAATGGAATATCCTTGGTGGGACATTGGAATGTCCTTGGTGGGACGATGGAATATCCTTGGTGGGACAATGACATGGCCTTGGTGGGACACTGGAATATCCTTGGTGGGACAATGGAATATCCTTGGTGGGACATTGGAATGTCCTTGGTGGGATAATGGAATATCCTTGGTGGGACATTGGAATGTCCTTGGTGGGACAATGGAATATCCTTGGTGGGACATTGGAATGTCCTTGGTGGGACAATGGAATATCCTTGGTGGGACATTGGAATGTCCTTGGTGGGACGATGGAATATCCTTGGTGGGACAATGACATGGCCTTGGTGGGACACTGGAATATCCTTGGTGGGACAATGGAATATCCTTGGTGGGACATTGGAATGTCCTTGGTGGGACAATGGAATATCCTTGGTGGGACATTGGAATGTCCTTGGTGGGACGATGGAATATCCTTGGTGGGACAATGACATGGCCTTGGTGGGACAATGGAATGTCCTTGGTGGGACAATGGAATATCCTTGGTGGGACATTGGAATGTCCTTGGTGGGACAATGGAATATCCTTGGTGGGACAATGACATGGCCTTGGTGGGACAATGGAATGTCCTTGGTGGGACAATGGAATATCCTTGGTGGGACATTGGAATATCCTTGGTGGGACAATGGAATATCCTTGGTGGGACAATGGAATGTCCCTGGTGGGACATTGGAATGTCCTTGGTGGGACAATGGAATATCCTTGGTGGGACATTGGAATGTCCTTGGTGGGACAATGGAATATCCTTGGTGGGACAATGGAATGTCCCTGGTAGGACATTGGAGTGTCCCTGGTGGGACACAGGAATATCCCTGGTGGGATATTGGAATGTCCTTGGTGGGACAATGGAATATCCTTGGTGGGACAATGGAATATCCCTGGTGAGACAATGGAATATCCTTGGTGGGACACTGGAGTGTCCCTGGTGGGACAATGACACATCCCCGGAGCTGCTCCCACACCCCACCGGTGCCTGCCACTTCCCCACCGACATTTTTTGGGATTCCTGGAGGTTTTTCCCAAACCATCCTGACCCAGATCCCCAAGGCGCAACCTGCTCCCCGTCCCTCCGGAGAGGCGGCACCGCGGCTCCGCTTCCCGACCTTCGCGTCCTTCCCGCGCTCCGCCCTGCCTCCGTCACCCGACCCCTTCTTGTGGTTACAGCATAAAAATTCCTTGGAATCTTCCAAGCTTGGATCTTGGAAGCGGCCCGGGGAATATTTGCATCCCTACATCCTTCCTCCTCGCAGCACAGCCTGGCTGCCAGATGGGAAAACCGACGGAGCCGCCAACGTTTATCCGTCCTGTGCCGGGAACCGCGGCGGAAACGAGGCGGTTTTCCAGCCCTGGGATCTTTCCACCGGGATCAGGGGGGGGAAAAGGGGGAGGGAAAACCACAAGGACTCAGTTAAAGGCCGCTTCCCAAAGTTTAACGGGGCAGAAAAGGTTCATTTGTGGGCCCTTGGGAAAACGGGAGCGCGGCTCCGGAAATCCCTTTTTCCTCGGATTTCACCCCGTGTCCGGAGCGTGGATTGGCCGCCCTGAACCCCACGGCCCACGCCGGGGTTTATCCCAAAGAACCGGAGAGGTTTTGTGGGGGGGAAAACACTTTTCCTTGGGAAGACGGGGCAGGAATTCCAATTTTTTTATTTCTTTCCAAGCCCAGATTTTATTTCTTTCCAAGACCACACCAGGATTTATCCCAAAGAACCAGAGAGGTTTTGTTGGGGGTGGGGGGGAAACACTTTTTCTTGGGAACACGGGGCAGGAATTCCGATTTTTTTATTTCTTTCCAAGCTCACGCCAGGATTTATCCCAAAGAATTGGAGAGGTTTTGCGGGGGGGAAAAAATATTTTTCCTTGGAAACCCGGGGCAGGAATTCCGATTTTTTTATTTCTTTCCAAGCCCAGATTTTATTTCTTTCCAAGCCCAGACCGGGATTTATCCCAAAGAACCAGAGAGGTGTTTTTGGGGGGGGGGGGGAAAAACACTTTTCCGGCAGGAATTCCGATTTTTTTATTTCTTTCCAAGCCCGGATTTCAGTGTTTGGGGTGTAATGGTGATTTTTTTGGATAAAATGATGTTTTTTATGGATTTAATGGAGATTTTTCAGTGTGTGAAGGTGGGGTGTCGAGATATAAGGACGCTTTTGGGGGTATAATGGTGTTTTTTGGGATATAATGACTTTTTTGGGGATATGATGATAATTTTTAGGATACGACGATTTTTGGGGGATGTAATGATATTTTTTTTGGGATGCAATGGTGGGGTTTTTGGGGTATAATGATACTTCTTAGGGCATAATGATGGGATTTAGGGTTCAATGACGGTTTTTAGGGTGCAGTGATTTTTTTGGGGGGTACAAAGATGAGTTTTAAGATGTGATGACGATTTTTAAAGTGAAATTACGGGGTTTGGGGTATAATGATGTTCTTTGGGCTCCAATGACACTTTTTAGGGTGCATCGCCAATATTTTGGTGTAGCAATGATTTTTTTTTTTTAATCTAGTAATTTTTTTTGCGTGTAATGACGCATTTTAGGAGTTTCAGAGCATAAAGTTCCTTTTGGGGTGCAATGATTTTTTTTTTTGGGGGGTGCTCTTCATCCCTTCATCCTTCCATCTCTCCAGCCCTCTATCCATCCAACATCCCATTCCTCCATCCATCCATCCCTCCATCCATCCCTCCATCCATCCCTCCATCCATCCATCCATCCATCCATCCCTCCATCCATCCATCCATCCATCCATCCATCCATCCCTCCATCCATCCATCCCTCCATCCATCCCTCCATCCATCCATCCCTCCATCCATCCCTCCATCCATCCATCCATCCATCCCTCCATCCATCCATCCATCCATCCATCCCTCCATCCATCCCTCCATCCATCCCTCCATCCATCCATCCCTCCATCCATCCATCCATCCCTCCATCCATCCATCCCTCCATCCATCCATCCCTCCATCCCTCCATCCATCCCTCCATCCATCCCTCCATCCATCCATCCATCCCTCCATCCATCCCTCCATCCATCCATCCATCCATCCATCCCTCCATCCCTCCATCCCTCCATCCATCCATCCATCCCTCCATCCATCCCTCCATCCATCCCTCCATCCATCCATCCCTCCATCCATCCCTCCATCCATCCATCCCTCCATCCCTCCATCCATCCATCCATCCATCCATCCCTCCATCCCTCCATCCATCCATCCATCCATCCCTCCATCCATCCATCCATCCATCCATCCCTCCATCCATCCATCCCTCCATCCATCCCTCCATCCATCCATCCCTCCATCCCTCCATCCATCCCTCCATCCATCCCTCCATCCATCCATCCATCCATCCATCCCTCCATCCATCCCTCCATCCATCCATCCCTCCATCCATCCATCCCTCCATCCATCCATCCATCCATCCATCCCTCCCTCCATCCCTCATTCCATCCATCCATCCATCCATCCATCCCTCCATCCATCCATCCATCCATCCCATGTTTTGGGGCCGCACTGAGGGGCATAATGGATGTTTTTGGGATCTAAGGATAACTTTTGCGATCTAAAAGCGCTGCCCCACCATCCCTAGGATGCTCTGGGATCTCTCCCACCTCAGAGATCTCGTAAGGGATTAACCACCCGCCCTAATTATTTCGGAACATCCCAAATGATCCGGGCGGAGCAGCGGGAAAACCACCACGCGGCCTCCTCTTCCAAGCAGAGCCTCATTCCAGGAATCCGTCCTCTGTTTGTTCCTTAAAGCTCTGACAGCACAAAAAACCCCCCAAAAAACCCAAAAAAACCCCCCAAAAACCAAAAAAAACCACCAAAAAAACCCCGAAAAAACCCACAAAAAAACCACAAAAAAACCCACAAAAAACCAAAAAAACAAACCAAAAAAACCCAAAAAACCAAAAAAACCCCAAAACCCCCCCAAAAAAACCCCCAAAAAACCCCAAAAAAACCCAAAAAACCCCAAATAAACCACAAAAAAACCCACAAAAAAACCCACAAAAAACCCCAAAAAAACACCAAAAACCAAAAAAAACCCCAAAACCCACAAAAAAACCCAAAAAAACCCCAAAAAACCCCCAAAACAACAACAACAACAACAAAAAAAAAAAAAAACACGAAAACAAAACAAAACAAATAAAAAAAAAAAACAAAAAAACCCCCAAAAAAACCCCAAAAAACCCCACAAAACCCCGGGATCCAAACGTCCCTAAACGATTCCCGATGAGGCGCAGCGGGAATTTTTCCGGCGTTATTCCGGAAATGTCACGACAAGGGCCCTTCCCGCTGGGATTGGTCGGCTCCTAAGTGGTTGCAGGTGTTGTGTTGGGAGGGCTGGGATCCCAGGCTCGGGATGCCGCTGGAGGAGGGAATTCCAGGCTCGGGGAAGGGATTGATCCGGCTCCGAAGGGCGGAGCGCGGTTTTCCAGGGTTGGGATTTGGAGCGTCCGACAAATAGGCTGGAAAAAAAAAAAAAAAAAGGTTAAAAATGGGATTTTAAGGAGAAAAATGTTTCTTGGGGTTTTGTTTATTTGTTTGTTTTGTTTTGTGGTTTTTTGGTTGGTTTTGGTTTTGGTTTTGGTGGTTTTTTTGTTTTGTTTTGGTGTGGGGTTTTTTGGTGGGTGTTTTTTTTTTTTTAAAATTTTTTTTCCTAAAAATCCAAGCGGGATTTTTAAGGCAAATTCCAGATTTTATTTTGTTGGTTTTGTTTGTGTTTTTGTTTTGGTGGGGGGGGTTTGTTTGTTTGTTTGTTTTGGTTTTGTTTTTGTTGTTTTTTGTTGTTGGTTTTGGGTTTTTTGGTGGTTTTTTGTTTGTTTTTTTTTTTCTTTTTTTGTGTGGTTTTTTTGTGTTTTTTTTGGGGTTTTTTTTGTGGGTTTTTTGGTTTTTTTTGTTTGTTTTTTTTGGTTTTTTGTTTGTTTGTTTGGGGGTTTTTTGGTTTTTGGTTTTTTTTTGTTTGTTTGTTGTTTTTTTTTTAAAAAACTTTTAAAGGATTTTTTTTGGGGGGGGGGGATTTTGGAGCCATCCAGGATCTGTAACTCCAGGAGTCCCTGCTGGGAGCTGAGGAGCTGGGAAGGTTCACGGGGCCAAGAACAGAAATTCCGGGAGGATGAGGAATCCATGAAATCCCGGAAGGCTGATAAAAAAAAAAGGGGGAAAAGCAGGGATGGGAATCCCTTTGGGAAGCTGCTGGGAATGCTGCAGTGGATCAACTTTGCTGCCCCATCCCTGGAAATATTCCGGAGCTGGAAGAGTGGGAGGTGTCCCTGCCCATGGCAGGGGTGGGACGGGATCAGCTTTGGAGTTTCCCCTTCTGAACCCAATCCCAAGGTTCCCTTTTCCCATTTCCTGGAAAAGCAGGGAGCAGTGGTGGGGAGGGGGCGGGGCTGCTCTGCCCCTCGCCCGTGGCCTTGGACACGCATCCCGCTTTTCTCCTTTGGGAAAACGAAAACCAAAAAAAACCAACAAAACAAAAGAAACAAACAAACAAAAACCCCACAAAAAAAAAAAAAAAAACCACCGCCCCCCAAAAAAACCAAAAAAACCCAAAACAAAAACAGAAAAAAAAATCCCAAAACAAACAAAACACAAAAAAACCACAAATAAAACACAAAAAAAAAAAGAAAAAAAAGGAAAAAAAGGAAAAAAAAAAAGAAGAAAAAAAGAAAAAAAAGAAAAAAAGAAAAAAAGAAAAAAAAAAGAAAAAAAAGAAAATTTAAAAAAAGAAAAAAGAAAAAAAAAAGAAAAAAGAAAAAAAGAAAAAAGAAAAAAAAAGAAAAAAGAAAAAAAAAGAAAAAGAAAAAAAGAAAAAAGAAAATTTAAAAAAAGGAAAAAAAAGAAAAAAAGAAGAAAAAAGAAAAAAGAAAAAAAAAAGAAAAAAAAAAGAAAAAAAAGAAAAAAGAAAATTTAAAAAATGAAAAAAAAAGAAAAAAAGAAGAAAAAAAAGAAAAAAGAAAAAAAAAAGAAAAAAAAAGAAAATTTAAAAAAAAAGAAAAAAAAAGGTTTTTTTTTTAAAGCAGAGCTGCCCCAACGCTTCTTGTCGTGAGAGCGGCCATCAGCTCTTCCTGGCTCCGGAGGAAAAGCCGGGTTTGATTTTCTGGATCGTTTCCAGAAGGGATCCTCTGGAGAGGGGCTGGGGCCCAGGGATGGAGGGGCAGCGCACAGGGAATGGCTTCCCGGAGGGCAGGGCTGGCCGGGAGACTGGGAATTGGGAATTCCTGCCTGGAAGGCTGGGGAGAGGCTGGAATTCCCAGAGCAGCTGGGATCCCTGGCAGTGCCCAAGGAGCTGGAACACCCTGGGATAACGGGAAGGAGTCCCTGCCCATGGAGGATTTAAAATCCCTTCCTGTCCCAACCGACACAAAGAACTCACAGCCACACCTTGGGATGGAAAGGAGAAGGACTTTATTTACAGAACCGGCATTTATCGAATTCCAGCAGCGATCATGGATTGGAGGAAGATCATGGATTGGATTCCAGATCATGGATTGGAGGAAGATCATGGATTGGAGGAAGATCATGGATTGGATTCCAGATCATGGATTGGAGGAAGATCATGGATTGGAGGAAGATCATGGATTGGATTCCAGATCATGGATTGGAGGAAGATCATGGATTGGAGGAAGATCATGGATTGGATTCCAGATCATGGATTGGAGGAAGAAAATCTCCTTCTCCATCCGCACTGGACCCTGCAGCAGTCCGTCAGCAGTCTCCTCCTTTATGGAAAGAACGTGAACATCTCCAGAGTTCACCATTACAAACGGCTCGTTTATATCGAAGTGTGTCTGACTCCAAAGTCAGGAGGCTCTCGGGGTCTCTGCTGCCCGAGAATGATGGATGGGCACTGCCCCTGGTCCTTCAGGAAGCCCCGAGATGCCCACAGAAAAGACGAGGAGTCTTCAGATGTTCTTTCTCTGGGTTTTCCTCCTTGTTTATCTTATCTTATCTCTGCAATTCTCTCTGAGCTCTGCCAAGGTCTGAACAGCACAGGCAACAGGCGACGACTGCCCCGCCTGCCCACGGCTCGTCACCTTATATACAGATAATTAATTACGTGTACATTATTTACAATTGTGACCCAATGCATGCACTTGACACTAAATCTCGGGGTCTCTGCTTGCCTGAGAATGAGGGTGGTCATTGCCCCTGGTCCTTCGAGAAGCCCCGAGATGCCCACAGAAAAGACCAGGAGTCTTCAGATGTTCTTTCTCTGGGTTTTCTTCTTTGTTTATTATATCTTATCTCTACAATTCTCTCCGAGCTCTGCCAAGGTCTGGACAGCGCGGGCAACAGGCGACGACTGCCCCGCCTGCCCACAGCTCGTCATCTCATATACAGATAATTAATTGTGTGTACATTATTTACAATTGTGACCCAATGCATGCACTTGACACTAAATCTCGGGGTCTCTGCTTGCCCGAGAATGAGGGATGGGCACTGCCCCTGGTCCTTCGGGAAGCCCCGAGCCGCCCACAGAAAAGACGAGGAGTCTTCAGATGTTCTTTTTCTGGGTTTTCCTCCTTGTTTATCTTATCTTATCTCTGCAATTCTCTCTGAGCTCTGCCAAGGTCTGGACAGCACCTGAGGGCAAAAGGCGACGACTGCCCCGCCTGCCCACAGCTCGTCACCTTATATACAGATAATTAATTACGTGTGCATTATTTACAATTGTGACCCAATGCATGCACTTGACACTAAACAGGTATTTTCTACTCTGACCCAATCCCTCTAAATCTACTTCATGTCGTCACCACTGTGCAAAATGGAGACAAAGAAGAAGGAGAAGACTCCGGGGTAACGCCCAGAATCCTCCAGCTTGTCTCTGGTCCTTCTTATCTTGAAACCCCTAATGTGAAAATATTATTATTTTCTACTACTTTCAAGGCCTTGCAATTCTTCCCATAGTGTTGGTAATTTTTCCCATGGGCTATAATCGAGACCCCTGCCTGTCTGGGGTCCATGCCAGGGTCTGTAACCCCCCCTGCACATATCTCCGACCCCCCTGCACAGGTTTTAAACCCCCCTGCACAAGTTTTAAACCCCTCTGTACAGGTTTTAAACCCCTCTGGACAGGTTTTAAACCCCCCTGGACAGGTTTTAAACCCCCCTGGACAGGTTTCTGCCTGTCCAGGGTTTCCAAAGGGGTGGGAAAAGGGGATCCCAGGGTGGGAAAAGGGGATCCCGGGGAGGAAAAGGGCATCCTGGGGTGGGAAAAGGGGATCCCGGGGGGGAAAAGGGGATGCCGGGGGGGAAAAGGGGATCCCGGGTGGGAAAAAGGGGATCCCGGGTGGGAAAAGGGGATCCTGGGGGGGAAAAGGGGATCCCGGGTAGGAAAAAGGGATCCCGGGGGGGAAAAGGGGATCCCGGGTAGGAAAAAGGGATCCCGGGGGGGAAAAGGGGATCGCGGGGGGGAAAAGGGGATCCCGGGTGGGAAAAGTCCCGGGTTTCCAAAGGAACACCCTGGACTCCTACAGAAGGCTGAAAACAAAACTTTTACAAACTCCTTCAAGGAGACAGAGGAGAACGGCAAAAAAAAAAACCCCAGACAAACACCACCTTCCCACCCCCGGAACCATTCCAGGGTTCCGGAATTCCAGCACCTCCCGTGCCAGGCCGGGACCGGGGACAGACGGGATTGAGTTGTCTCGGGATCTTTTCGGGAACAGCTCCAGCCCCCGCTGCCACAACCCGAGCCGGGGGCTGCCGTCAGCGAAAACAAATCCGCCCTAATCCCCAGGAACGAGCGGCAACTCCAGCGGCGGGGGGATTTAGGATCGAGTTTTGCGTTACCAGCGCTGGGAACGGGGCCGGGATTTGCCGGGAAACCGAATCCCGTTAATTAGCATTCCGCTAATGGCGGGCCCCGGGTAAATATAGCTGCTCCCTAATCCCGGGTTGAGATGTTTAGATCGGTTGATATCAAAGCCGTTATCGCCTCTCCGTGGGAAAAGCTGTGTCCCGGGGCGGGGCTGGGAATGGGATTCTCCTGAGCCGGTCCATCTTCCCAAGGTCCCGATCTGCGGGATGCGGCTTCCCAAAAACGCGCTGGGAATCTGGCCGGGATCCCAAAGCTGGGCTCCGGGTGGGAAAAGGGGATCCTGGGGGGGGGGGAAAGGGGATCCCGGGGGGGGAAAAGGGGATCCCGGGGTGGAAAAAGGGGATCCCGGGGGGGAAAAGGGGATCCTGGGTGGGAAAGGGGATCCGGGGTGGGAAAAGGGGATCCCGGGGGGGAAAGGGGGATCCTGGGGGGGAAAGGGGGATCCCGGGTAGGAAAAGGGGATCCCGGGGTGGGAAAAGGGGATCCCGGGGGGGAAAGGGGGATCCCAGGGTGGGAAAAGGGGATCCCGGGGGGGAAAAGGGGATCCCGGGTAGGAAAAGGGGATCCCGGGGGGGAAAAGGGGATCCCGGGGGGGAAAGGGGATCCCGGGGGGGAAAAGGGGATCCCGGGGGGGAAAGGGGATCTTGGGGGGGAAAAGGGGATCCCGGGGGGGAAAAGGGGATCCCGGGGTGGGAAAAGGGGATCCCGGGGTGGGAAAAGTGGATCCTGGGGGGGAAAGGGGGATCCCGGGATGGGAAAAGGGGATCCTGGGGGGGAAAGGGGGATCCCGGGTGGGGGAAAAGGGGATCCTGGGGTGGGAAAAGGGGATCTCGGGGGGGAAAAGGGGATCCTGGGGTGGGAAAAGGGGATCCCGGGTGGGAAAAGGGCATCCCGGGGTGGGAAAAGGGGATCCCGGGTAGGAAAAGGGGATCCCGGGTGGAAAAAGGGTATCCCGGGTGGGAAAAGGAGATCCCGGGGTGGGAAAAGGGGATCCCGGGTGGGAAAAGGGGATCCCGGGGGGGAAAAGGGGATCCTGGGGGGGGGGGGAAAGGGGATCCCGGGGGGGAAAAGGGGATCCCGGGGTGGGAAAAGGGGATCCCGGGGGGGAAAAGGGGATCCCAGGGGGGAAAAGGGGATCCCGGGACAAGCAGGGAAATGAGACACTGATGTTGAAGACTTTAAAAAAACCTAAGGTTATATTGCTGATTTAGCTGGGAAAAAAAAAAAATCAGCTTTGTTGCTGTTGGACACGAAAGGAAAGACACGGACTCGTGATTTCAGAAGGCTGATGTTCCCAAAAAAGGGGCTGGTTTATTCTCAGAAGTTCTTTTTATCCCTTTTTACAACGTGCCCACCTAAGAGGTGGGATCCTTTGGACCATTGGTCACACCAAGGGTCAACGAGCAAAGCCCCTCCTTGGGAGAGAAATGTGAGAAACAAGAGAGTTTAGAAAACATGATCCTTGTTTAGCAGTTTAGGTCCCTGGGAAAGAACTTGAGCAAACCCAAAGGTGACAGGCAGTGACTCCATGAGCCCACCTCAGAGCTGGGATCTTTGCACTCACGGGTCACCTGAAGGGGTTATCGAGCAAATTTTCTCCTTTGGGGAAGGAAGGTAGGAAAACACGATGGGTTACAATAATCTGCTCTCGTTTACCACGGGATTCTTTGGGAAAAAGGGAATTTCAGAAAACCCAAAGGTGACAGGCAGTGACTCCATGAGGCCACCTAAGAGGTGGGATCCTTTGGACCATTGGTCACACCAAGGGTCAACGAGCAAAGCCCCTCCTTGGGAGAGAAATGTGAGAAACAAGAGAGTTTAGAAAACATAGTGTTGGTAGCTTTTCCCATGGACTGCATCCCCCCTGGACAAATCCCAGACCCCTGGACAGGTTCTAAACCCCCCGTACAAATCCCAAACCCTCATTCAGGTTCTAAACCCCCCTGGACAAATCCCAGGCCCCTGTACAGGTTCTAAACCCCCCCGGACAAATCCCAGACCCCCGTACAGGTTCTAAACCCCCCTGGACAAATCCCAGACCCTCATACAGATTCCAAACCTCCCTGGACAAATCCCAGACCCCTGTACATGTTCCAAACTCCCCCGTACAAATCCCAGACCCTCATACAGGTTCTAAACCCCCCGTACAAATCCCAAACCCCCCTGTACAGGTTCTAACCCCCCTGTACAAATCCCAGACCCCTGTACATGTTCTAAACCCCCCCTGGACAAATCCCAGACCCCTGTACAGGTTCTAAACCCCCCGTACAAATCCCAAACCCTCATTCAGGTTCTAAACCCCCCTGGACAAATCCCAGACCCCTGTACAGGTTCTAAATCCCCCTGGACAGGTTCTAAACCCCCCTGGACAAATCTCAGACCCTCATTCAGGTTCTAAACCCCCCTGGACAAATCCCAAACCCCCCTGTACAGGTTCTAAACCCCCCCCATACAGGTCTCTGTTGGTCCAGGGTTTCCAAAGGAATGCCCTGGACTCCCACAGTAACGAAAAACAGGGAAATTGGTCAACAGACCCCCCCAAAAAACACGAGATGATCGCAAACCCTCTATCTCCAGGATCACGCACTTCCTAACCTAACTGTTAGAGGGTTTTCTGTCCATCACAGTTGGGTATCGATATGAGATCAATATTCGTATTTTAATAAATCAGATCCGGCCGGATCCCTCGGGATGCCTGGGGGGGAATTTGTCCGGAGCGTTCCTCAGGCGGCCCTGGAGCTCCTCCAGGGTTTGGTGAACTCACCAAAGGGTGGGGAGAGGCTGCTGGAGTTTGGGAATTTGGAGAGCTCGATGATTATTTGGCGCTAATTAGCGCCTAATTTAGAGGGTGGTGATTGGGCTGATTAACCCCTCCCCGAGCCCTCCAGCAGGAGAAGGGAACACGTTCCTATAAAACCTGAGGGGAGGGAAGTCCGGCATGGAAGGAGCACAGGATTGGGGCCATTCCCGAGGGTCCACGGTGCGCATTCCTCCTGGAATTGTTGATGGGATCTGAGGACGATTCTTTCCTTTTTTTTTTTTTTTTTTTTTTTTTTTTTTTAAGTTTTCCATTCCAAAAGGAGGTGTGGGCGTAGGAAAAAAAAAAATTCCCGATCCGGTGATCTGTTCCTCAAATCCCTCAGACTGTTCTTCAGAGCTGGGCAGCCGGAGGCAGCTTCGCATGGAATCCTCCTCCCAAAAGGAAAAGGGAAGCGGAGGGAAGAGCTCTCCAAGGGGGAAAGGCTTTAATGAGCTGCGAAGCCCCGGTCACCCACCGAGAGCCGAGATTAATTAGGAGCTGCGGAAAGCCGAGCTCAATTAGGAGCCCGAGGTGTGCGCAGGCTCCCAGGGCCGGGATTGCCGCTGGATCCTCTCCCTTGGATTCCCCGGGATGGATGGAGAAGGATGGAGGAGGAGGAGGAGGCTGTGCCCACCAAATCCTGGCCAAAAAAAAAAGTGGAGATGGATGCGGAGTCCAGGCTGGGATGGGCACGGGGAGAGGGGATTGGGATCCATGGGATGGGCACGGGGAGAGGGGATTGGGATCTGAGAGGGGATTGGGATCCGTGGGATGGACACGGGGAGAGGGGATTGGGATTGTGGGAGAGGGGATTGGGATCCAAGAGGGGATTGGGATCCCTGGGATGGGCACGGGGAGAGGGGATTGGGATCCATGGGATGGGCACAAGGAGAGGGGATTGGGATCCATGGGATGGGCATGGGGAGAGGGGATTGGGATTGTGGGAGAGGGGATTGGGATCCAAGAGGGGATTGGGATCCCTGGGATGGGCACAGGGAGAAGGGATTGGGATCCATGGGATGGGCACGGGGAGAGGGGATTGGGATCAATGGGATGGACACAGGGAGAGGGAATTGGGATCTGAGAGGGGATTGGGATCCATGGGATGAAGAGGGGATTGGGATCCCTGGGATGGGCACGGGGAGAGGGGATTGGGATCCCTGGGATGGGCACGGGGAGAGGGGATTGGGATCCCTGGGATGGACACGGGGAGAGGGGATTTGGGATCCGAGAGGGGATTGGGATCCCTGGGATGGGCACGGGGAGAGGGAATTGGGATCCATGGGATGGGCACAGGAAAAGGGCATTGGGGTCCCTGGAATGGGCACAGGGAGAGGGGATTGGGATCCGAGAGGGGATTGGGGTCCGAAAGGGGATTGGGATCCGTGGGATGGGCACGGGGAGAAGGGATTGGGATTGTGGGAGAGGGGATTGGGATCCAAGAGAGGATTGGGATCCCTGGGATGGGCACAGGGAGAGGGAATTGGGATCCGAGAGGGGATTGGGATCCATGGGATGGGCACAGGGAGAGGGGATTTGGGATCCGAGAGGGGATTGGGATCCACAACACCCCAGAGCACAGATCCCTGCTTCTCTGAAGCAGGGAGCTGTGGAGCCCTGGAATGGTTTGGGCTGGGAAGGGAGGTGGAATTCCACCCAGTGCCACCCCTGCCAGGGCAGGGGCTCCTCCCACCAAAACCAGGCTGCTCCCAGCCCCATCCAGCCCGGCCTGGGGCACTTCCAGGGATACAGAGGCAGCCACAGCTGCTCTGGGAATTCCAACCCAGTCCCAGCCAGGAATTCCTTCCCAATCTCCCATCCATCCCTGGGAAGCCATTCCCTTTGTCCTGTCCCTCCAGCCCTGATCCCAAATCCCTCTCCAGCTCTCCTGGAGCTCCTTCACACCCTGCAGGGGTTCTGAGCTCTCCTTGGATCCTTCCCTTTCCCAGCAGGAATTCCTTCCCTTATTCCCAACCTGAACTTCCCCCTCTTTCCCTCTGAACCCATCCCAGCTCCCCGGGAAAACTTCCAGGATGTTTTCCCAACCCACTCCCCGCTCCCTCGTCTCCCCACGACGTGCACAACCTCATAACGAGCCCTCACCGAACATCCTAAACCCGGGAAATTTATGGAGCGTGACCCAAATTGAATTCTCCATTACAGCGGGATAATTGATTTTTTAGCAGGGAGATTAAATTTATTTTCCGCCTCACTAACGAACAGCCGGATTTCCCTTAATTGCTTGGAATGCAGGGTTGGGATGATTCATTAGAGCCGGAACATGCCTGGGTACATTACACTGTGACTAAAGCTTCCCTGCTTGGCGGCAATTAAAGCGGAGGAAATTCGGGGATCTCACACAAGGAAACCGAATCAAAATTCCAGCCCGGGATGTCTTATTAAGCTCCTCAGGGGGGAAAAAAAAAAAAAAAAAAGCTCACAAATTCCCCCCGTCGTTCTCCAGGGAATCATTTGGTGATTTTTGCCTTTTTTTTTTTTTTTTTGAGTTTTTTTTGAGTTTTTTTTGGGTTTTTTTGGGGTTTTTTTGGGGTTTTTTTTTTTTTTTTTTTTGGCGTTGTTTCCTCCTGAAAGAGAAGTGGTGTCTACGAGACAGATTTCGTGCCTCGCTTCACAGTTTTAATTTTATCAATCACAACATTTAGAGCCCGAGCTGACAGCAGCGAGGAGACATCCCCGGATTCCGAGGGGTTGGGATTTTATTTTTTTTTAAATTTTTTTTTTTTTTTTTTTTTTTTTTTTTTTTTTTTTTTTTTGGGGCGGAATCTCGGAGCATTTGGTAATTATAGACGCTTTGCAAAAATAAAGGTAGCGGGGCTGAGGGAAAGAGGAGCGGAGGAGGAGAGGGGAGGGGAGGCTGGCGAGCTGGCAGGGATAAAGGAGGAGGAATTGTTTGGCACCTTGGAATCCCGATTCCCACCCAGGCTCCCAGGGCTGGCGGAAAAAAGCGGAGATGGATGCGGAGCCCAGGTTGGGATGGGCACGGGGAGAGGGGATTGGGATTGTGGGAGAGGGGATTGGGATCCGTGGGATGAACATGGGGAGATTGGGATCTGTGGGATGGACACAGGGAGAGGGGATTGGGATCCGAGAGGGGATTGGGATCTGTGGGATGGGCACGGGGAGAGGGGATTGGGATCCGAGTGGGGATTGGGATCCATGGGATGGGCACGGGGAGATTGGGATCCCTGGGATGGAGAGGGGATTGGGATCCATGGGATGGGCACAGGGAGAGGGGATTGGGATTGTGGGAGAGGGGATTGGGATCCATGGGATGGGCACGGGGAGAGGGGATTGGGATCCATGGGAGACGAGATTGGGATCTGTGGAAAACCATGGGGGAAGGGGATTGGGATCCCTGGGATGGGCATGGGGAGATTGGGATCCCTGGGATGGAGAGGGGATTGGGATCCATGGGATGGGCACAGGGAGAGGGGATTGGGATTGTGGGAGAGGGGATTGGGATCCAAGAGAGGATTGGGATCCATGGGATGGGCACAGGGAGGGCGGAATGGGATCTGAGAGGGATCTTCAAGGAAGCGGGAATTTGTGCCCTCCAGCACTGAGAGGAAGTGGGCAAAGGGTCTGCTGGAGCCCACGGATCCATGG
The DNA here is from genome assembly GCA_027886175.1 of Phylloscopus collybita. Taxonomy (NCBI): domain Eukaryota; kingdom Metazoa; phylum Chordata; class Aves; order Passeriformes; family Phylloscopidae; genus Phylloscopus; species Phylloscopus collybita. Next base: position 79,538 of record JAJNNQ010000010.1, on the reverse strand, counting down.
GGACATCAGGGCTCCACTTCTCCAGGCTCCCAGGCTGCTGGATCCCGGATCCTGATGGAGTCACCACCGGCACTGGGATCTCATCCCGGGACCTGGGATGATGCTGAGGATGGAGCCAGGATGGGCTCCAGACAGACAGGGGACACCTGAGGTTGCTGGAAATGTGGAAATGCAGCAGGGAATCCAATGCCATGCCATCCCATCCCAGTCCCAGCTCGTCGGAATCCCATCCCATTCCCATCCCATCCCATTCCCATCCCATGGATCCCTCTCCCATGGATCCCTCTCCCATGGATCCCTCTCCCATGGATCTCAATCCCATGGATCCCATCCCATGGATCCCATCCCATTCCCATCCCATTCATCCCATCCCCCTCCCATCCCATCCCATGGATCCCAATCCTATTCCAATCCCATCCATCCCATCCCCATCCCATCCCATGGATCCCATTCCAATCCCATTCCAATCCCATCCCATCCATCCCATCCCCATCCCAACCCCAATCCCATCCCATCCCAAAGCCATTATCTGCTGACATCCGGCCTTTGTTTTCTCTGGAATTCTCTCCCAAAGCCACCGGGATCCCGTGCCCTGCCTCATCCCTGGGGGTGGATGAAAGAGCTTCCCTGTACTCCCGGAATTCAGCTCGGCCGGGCTGGGTGCTCCCTGTCCCGCTTTTACTCACGGATTGGCCGGGCGGGACCTTTGGGAAAAGCCCAGGGAATGAGTAACCTGTCTCCTGGAGCCAGGATCCAGACGGGGCCGGATCCCACTGGGAATCTCCCGGGGATTCACCGGGATCTGAACAAACAAACGGCCGGCGCTGGACGGAGACTCCCAGCCGAGGGGAGGCGGCGGATGAACCGGGATTTTAACAGGAACATCCGCAAAAAAACCGCGGCTCACGTGGAAACCCCGGCTCCAAGCCTCCCTGCAGGAGAAGCAGCAGCAGCAGCAGCAGCTAATTAAGAATTCCCTAATGAGCCCGGGCTGGGTGGCTGAGCAGAAGGGAAGCACCTCCGAGCGGAGAATCCGTTGCCAAGGACGGAAAAGCCTCCAAGTGCAAGGCGTTGGTTAGGAGGGAAATGTCGCTCCCTTGGATGTTCCCTCGCCTCGCTAACGAGCTCTCGGGTTAATTATAGCTCCTCCGCCGCCTCCCAGCTCCGTCCTTCCTGGGGATCCTGGATCCCGGCTCCCTCCTCCCGTTTCCCTTGGATTCCTGATGGGAATGGGGCTGTTCTTCCCTTCCATTGGATCCCAGTGGGAATGGGGCTGTTCTATCCCATTGGATCCCAGTGGGAATGGGGCTGTTCTATCCCATTGGATCCCAGTGGGAATGGGGCTGTTCTATCCCATTGGATCCCAGTGGAAATGGGGCTGTTCTATCCCATCAGATCCCAATGGGAATGGGGCTGTTCTATCCCATCAGATCCCAGTGGGAATGGGGCTGTTCTTCCCTTCCATTGGATCCCGGTGGGAATGGGGCTGTTCTCTCCCATTAGATCCCAGTGGGAATGGGGCTGTTCTATCCCATTGGATCCCAGTGGGAATGGGGCTGTTCTATCCCGTCGGATCCCAGTGGGAATGGGGCTGTTCTATCCCATTGGATCTCGATGGGAATGGGGCTGTTCTATCCCATTGGATCTCGATGGGAATGGGGCTGTTCTATCCCATTGGATCCCAATGGGAATGGGGCTGTTCTATCCCATTGGATCCCAATGGGAATGGGGCTGTTCTATCCCGTCAGATCCCAGTGGGAATGGGGCTGTTCTCTCCATTAGATCCCAGTGGAAATGGGGCTGTTCTCTCCCATCAGATCCCAGTGGAAATGGGGCTGTTCTCTCCATTAGATCCCAGTGGGAATGGGGCTGTTCTCTCCCATCAGATCCCAGTGGAAATGGGGCTGTTCTCTCCATTAGATCCCAGTGGGAATGGGGCTGCTCTATGCCATTAGATCCCAGTGGGAATGGGGCTGTTCTCTCCCATCAGATCCCAGTGGGAATGGGGCTGTTCTATCCCATCAGATCCCAATGGGAATGGGGCTGTTCTCTCCCATCAGATCCCAGTGGGAATGGGGCTGTTCTATCCCATTGGATCCCATTAGGAATGGGGCTGTTCTATCCCATTAGATCCCATTAGGAATGGGGCTGTTCTATCCCATCAGATCCCAGTGGAAATGGGGCTGTTCTCTCCCATTGGATCCCAGTGGGAATGGGGCTGTTCTCTCCCATTGGATCCTGGTGGGAATGGGGCTGTTCTCTCCCATTGGATCCCGGTGGGAATGGGGCTGTTCTCTCCCATCGGATCTCAATGGGAATGGGGCTGTTCTCTCCCATCGGATCCCAGTGGGAATGGGGCTGTTCTATCCCATCGGATCCCAGTGGGAATGGGGCTGTTCTATCCCATTGGATCCCAGTGGGAATGGGGCTGTTCTATCCCATTGGATCCCAATGGGAATGGGGCTGTTCTCTCCCATCAGATCCCAGTGGGAATGGGGCTGTTCTCTCCCATTGGATCCCAGTGCTCCGGGATCCCGTGGTGTCCCTGCTCTCCCAGGGACATTCCCGCATCCCTGGGAGCCGCGGGATGGCATTTCCAGCCCCGCCTGGCACGGCGGGCACCCCTCCTTCCCGAATCCCCTGTTAATTGTTGGCACTCCCGAAGGTGCCCTCAATCCATCGGTTTCACTTCCAAGGATCCCAGCCGGCAATAAATCCTCTGCTCTGCCCCAGGCTGCCGCGCCACCTTCCAGAGGCTCATCCCGGTGCTAATTCCATCGGAGCCGGGCTCAGCCCCGCTCCCGGCGCTCCGGATCCCCCGGGGCCGCGCCTGCCCAGGGCTGATAAGGGAATCGGCTTTGGCGGCCACACCGCAGGTGAAATCCCAAGATCCTGAATATTTGGGGTTGTTTATCCCTGGTAATCAGCTCTTCCCCTCTGGATATCCCCGGGAAAGCCTGGATTGCGCTCCGTGCCCGGGGGCGAGCAGTTCTCATTAATATTCCACATAGTTTTCCTTTTTTTCCTTTTTTTTTCACATTTTTTTATTTTTATTTTTTTTAATTTCCTTCCCCTGCTCCCAGAGCCTTGCAGGAGAGCGCCAGGATATTTTTTCCCCCGTCTCCCGTGCTCTGCCCGCTCCGGTAATCATCGGATTCAATCACCGGGGCGATGTTTTTATGGATTAATAACGGGCACTTTGGAGGGCTGGGAGCTGCAATCTGTACAACCTTAATGAGCACCGCGGGGACCCGGTGCCATGGTTTCCCAAATCCTCCTCCTGCTTCCCTCTAAATCATTCCCTGCTCCGGATGGCTCTCCTGCCTCCAGCACACCGGGCTCCCCGCTGGAAGTTGTCCCAATTAAATTTTTTTTTTTTCCCGTTTTTCCCTTTTTTATTATTTTTTTTTTATTATTTTTTTATTTCCTCCCCCTCAATCCAGTTTCCCTAAAAATCTCGGCTCTGCCAGCGCTGACAAAACGTTTGTGTTCGCTGCCTGGTGCTGGGATGGGAAATCCCCGCTCCTGGATCTGGGAATGCCGGGGTTGGAGCCCCGTGGATCACCGGGAGGGTGGGGCTGGGGATGGGGCTTGGCTCCGGGTGACAACAGGGGTGGGCACCCCGCCGTGGGATCCTGGAATCGTTTTGCTTGGAAAAGGTCCCCCAAGGTCATCGAGTCCGACCACTCCCAGCACCTCCAAGGCCACCCCTGACCCTGTCCCCAAAGTGCCACATGGAATTAAACCCCCAAAGTGCCACCTCCACATGGAATTAAACCCCCAAAGTGCCACCTCCACATGGAATTAAACCCCCAAAGTGCCACCTCCATATGGAATTAAACCCCCAAGTGCCACCTCCACATGGAATTAAACCCCCAAGTGCCACCTCCACATGAAATTAAACCCCCAAAGTGCCACCTCCACATGGAATTAAACCCCCAAGTGCCACCTCCACATGGAATTAAATCCCCAAAGTGCCACATGGAATTAAACCCCCAACTGCCACCTCCACAGGGATTTAAACCCCCAAGTGCCACCTCCACATGGAATTAAACCCCAAAGTGCCACCTCCACATGGAATTAAATCCCCAAGTGCCACCTCCACATGGAATTAAATCCCCAAGTGTCACCTCCACATGGAATTAAACCCCCCAAGTGCCACCTCCACATGGAATTAAACCCCCAAGTTCCACCTCCACATGGAATTAAACCCCCAAAGTGCCACCTCCACATGGAATTAAACCCCCAAAGTGTCACCTCCACATGGAATTAAACCCCCAAGTTCCACCTCCACATGGAATTAAACCCCAAAGTTCCACCTCCACATGGAATTAAACCCCCAAGTGCCACCTCCACATGGAATTAAATCCCCAAGTGCCACCTCCACATGGAATTAAACCCCCAAAGTGCCACCTCCACATGGAATTAAACCCCCAAGTGCCACCTCCACATGGAATTAAACCCCCAAAGTGTCACCTCCACAGGGATTTAAACCCCCAAGTGCCACCTCCACATGGAATTAAACCCCCAAAGTGCCACCTCCACATGGAATTAAACCCCCAAAGTGCCACATCCACATGGAATTAAACCCCCAAAGTGTCACCTCCACATGGAATTAAACCCCCAATTGCCACCTCCACAGGGAATTAAACCCCCAAAGTGCCACCTCCAGAGGGATTTAAATCCCCCCAGGGATGGGGACTCCCTGTGCCAGGCCTGGATTTCCTCCCAGCAGAGTCCTGGAAGGAAAGCAGAGGATCCTGAGGGACGATTCCATGAGAAAGGGATCATCCCCCCCGCTCACTGGGATTGCCAAGGGATCCTTGGGAAGCAGCTGGGGATGTGGGGACAGCCCAGCGCCCGCCCTGGGGACGGGGCAGATGTGGCACCGCTGCTTGATCCCTGAAATCCCTGGGATGCTCCTTGGGTCTTTGGCTCTGCCCATTCCCGATCCTCCCCTGCCCATTCCTGATCCTCCCCTGCCTATCCCAATCCCAGCTATGCCCATCCCAATCCCTTTCCTGCCCCATTCCCGATCCTCCCCTGCCTATCCCAATCCCTTTCCTGCCCCATTCCCGATCCTCCCCTGCCTATCCCAATCCCTTTCCTGCCCCATTCCCGATCCTCCCCTGCCTATCCCAATCCCTTTCCTGCCCCATTCCCGATCCTCCCCTGCCTATCCCAATCCCAGCTCTGCCCATTCCTGATCCTCTCCTGCCCATCCCAATCCCTTTCCTGCCCCTTTCCTGATCCTTCCCTGCCCATCCCAATCCCAGCTCTGCCTGTTCCTCATCCCTCCCTGCCCATCCCAATCCCATTCCTGATCCACCCCTGTCATCCCAATCCCAGCTCTGCCCCATCCCTGTTCCTCCCCTGCCCATCCCAATCCCTTTCCTGCCCCTTTCCTGATCCTTCCCTGCCCATCCCAATCTCATTCCTGATCCACCCCTGCCCATCCCAATCCCAGCTCTGCCTGTTCCTGATCCCTCCCTGCCCATCCCAATCCCATCCCTGTTCCTCCCCTGCCCATCCCAATCCCAGCCCATTCCCGATCCTCCCCTTCCCATCCCAATCCCTTTCCTGCCCCATCCCTGCTCCTGCCCACCCCATCCCCTGCCCTCACCCCGGCCCCTCCAGCCGATTTTCCCTCTCAGTTCCCGTCCTTCCCCATTCCCGTGCTCCCGCTGCTCCCGAACAATCGCGGGCATTGATCCGGAGCTGCCGGCGCTGCCAGCTGGCGGCAGCTCCCGCTCCCCATCCCATCCCATCCCATCCCATGCCATCCCATCCCATCCCATGCCATCCCATCCCATCCCATCCCATCCCATCCCATCCCATGCCATGCCATCCCATCCCATCCCATCCCATCCCATCCCATCCCATCCCATCCCATCCCAGGGCTCTGAAAGCCCCGAACATCCCAGGATTTGGGATGTTCTGAGGGATCCCTGCGCCCTCAAAGGGGACAGGGGCTGGGGAGGGGAGCATTCCCGATTCCCGGTGCCGTTCTCCGGGAACAATGGGCCCTTTTTCCCATGGAATTGCCGCTCTGGTCAGGAGGGATCTGCCCGGCACCGCAGGAAGGGCGGGTTTGGGACATTTGGGGGAAAGGGCCAGCTGGGCCTGGGCAGCTCCTGTGTCCTAAATATGGAAAACAGGATTTTTATATGAGAATGTTTCTAGGTAAAACTATTTTTACAAGTGTATTTCTAGGTATAAATATGGTTTTTGTATGGTGTAGGCAGTTTATATGTATTTATTTCGCACATTTATACATTTTTATATTATATATTACATTTTGTATGTAACATATAACGTATCATGTATCACATATAATATAATATATATTATATAGTATATATAATATACTATCTATTATATACTATCTAATAAATAATAGATATGATGTTATATTATATTATATTATACAATATTATACAATATTATCCTATATTATACAATATTATATTATATTATATTATATATATTATATTATATTATATTATATTATATTATATTATATTATATTATATTATATTATATTATATTTACTACCTAGTATATGATATATATTGTATAATTATATAATCCTTATTGTATACTTTATATTATATATTCTATATTAGATTCTAGATTTATACCTAGACACATTTTTATATAAATATAATTCTAAAAAAATACATATTTTTTTTTCCCATGTGCACAATGATAGAATTATGGGATGTGCTGGCTGCTTTCCGCCAGGGACGTGCCCGAGGTTTTTCCTTCCTCCCAATTCCAGCCCAGGTGGGAAAGGAGCTGGGAGCGGGTGTGGAGCAGGGAGAGCTCGGGGCTGGAATGGGAGGCCGGTGCTGCTCCCTAAATCCGGCCGATCCAAAAATCCCTTTCCCGAGGTGTTTTCCCAGGGCAGGGCGGGGATCCAAGCCTCGGGAATTCTGCGGCGCATCCCTGGCTCTCCCCGCGGGCTCCTGTCCCCTCCCCGGAGCTCTTGGGGACACCGAGGGTGGCCCTGCCTGGTGCCAGCCCCGCGGGATGGTTCTCCTCAGTCCCGCTCTCCCGGGAAGCAGCGCTGGGATTTTTGGGAATGATTTGGGAATTCTGGAAGAGCCACCCAGGGAACAAAAAGGGAGGGAAACTCAGGGAATTGGAGGGGGGGTGATCCCTTTTCCCTGTCCCAGCAGGGTGAGGAAACGGGGAGCTGGGGAATGCGGCGAAAGGCGGGGGGGGGGGGGAAGGAATTAATGGAATTAATAATTATCCAAAGCTCATGGCTATCGCTGCTCATCAAAACATTCCCGGACTCCATCCCGGGCTCCTTTCTTCTCCCTGCCTGCAGTAAAGTGCTCGAACATCCCTTTAAAAATTAAAGGAGGAGGGTTCTGGAAGAGATAAGGGATAATTGCCTGGCTTTGACTGCGGCATTGATGTGAAAATAGGATTGGAATTACTCACTCCGGTTGAAAGGTTAGTTGAAGGTTATTACAGGAAAATTGTTATTCATCCACTTTTTTTTTTTTTTACTTTTTTTTTTTTTTTCCTTTTTCCCTCTCTCTCTCTGGATAGCCCCAAAGATTAAATCCGGGGAGCGCATAATGACCCATCAGGGCGGACAATGGTGGGAATAATCTCCAGAGGCTCCCGAGAGCTTTTCCTGAATAATTCATGGCTCGGCAGCCCTCCCTCCCTCCTTCCCTCCCTCCTTCCCTCGCCGGCAGATTACACGGGAGTTTTTCTTTGGGAAGAGATCATTTAAAGGAGCTTTAAAAAAAGAAAAAAAGAAAAAAAGAAAAAAAAAAAAAAAAAGGAATAATAAAAAAAAAAAAAAAAAAACCACACAAAAAAAAACCACGGGGCTTTTGGACGGAAGTGGAATTACCGGCAGCATTCCCGAGGTTTGTTTATGCCTTTAATAAATCTCCTTTCCCGCTGACCTCCGTGCCATGGGAACAAAACGCCGCGGGATAAAGGGAGGCTTTGTTGGGGATGGAGCTGGAGCTGGAGCTGGAGGAGCTCCCGCGGGGCTGTTCCTGCTCCGGGAATCGGAGCTGTTTGGGTCACCTGCGAGGAGAAATTCCTGCTGCCCTAAATCCCATCGGGAAGGATTTCCTTCTTCCAAGAGCTCCCAGGAGCTGTCCCAGGATAATTCCCACCGTCCCGGGATAATTCCTGCTCTCTGAGGATAATTCCCACTGTCCCGGGATAATTCCTGCTCTCTGAGGATAATTCCCACTGTCCCAGGATAATTCCCACTGTCCCGGGATAATTCCTGCTCTCTGAGGATAATTCCCACTGTCCCAGGAAAATTCCTGCTCTCTGAGGATAATTCCCACTGTCCCAGGAAAATTCCTGCTCTCTGAGGATAATTCCCACCGTCCCAGGATAATTCCTGCTCTCTGAGGATAATTCCCACTGTCCCAGGATAATTCCTGCTCTCTGAGGATAATTCCCACTGTTCCCCGTCCTGCTGCTCCAGGTTCCATTCCCAGCTCCAGGAGAGCCCCCGGGATGAGGAGGATGCTCAGGCCCTCTCCTGGAATCCTGCTGGAAAACCAGCAGCGAGGGTGGGATGTTCACTTCCCGGCTTTCCCGCTGCTCCTCCAGCCCCTAAATCCCGGCCTGGCTCTGCTGAATTTCCAGGAGTTTCATCTCTTGGAAGCGTTGTTGTGCTTTAAAAGCTGCTCGCTCGTTAAAAAAAAATCCCAGGATTTCTGCAGGTCTGGGGGTGTGGGATACGCGCGTCCCTGGCGTCGTTGGCATCCCGGAAAACAACGGAATAAATGATCCTGGATAACAACTGATAATTGCTAATTGGTTATCAGATCCTAATGAAACCTGCGCTGGGCTTTTCCAGCCGGGAGGATGAGGAAGGAGGGCACTGCTGCTGTGGGATGAGCAGAGAAACCTCTGGAATGAGGATTTGGGGAGGGGTTGACTCGGTTCTGGAAAGGTTGATCTTCATTTTGGGCAGGTTTCTATCGATTTTGGGCAGGTTTATCTTCATTTTGGGTAGGTTTCTATCAGTTTTGGGTAGATTTATATTGATTTTGGGAAGGTTTATATTGATTTTGGGCCGGTTTCTGTCGATTTTGGGCAGGTTTCTATCAGTTTTGGGTAGGTTTCTATCAGTTTTGGGTAGGTTTCTATCGATTTTGGGCAGGTTTATCTTCATTTTGGGTAGGTTTCTATCAGTTTTGGGCAGGCTTATCTTCATTTTGGGTAGGTTTCTACCAGTTTGGGGCAGGTTTCTATCGATTTTGGGCAGGTTTATCTTCATTTTGGGTAAGTTTCTATCGATTTTGGTCAGGTTTATCTTCATTTTGTGTAGGTTTCTATCAGTTTTGGGTAGGTTTATATTGATTTTGGGAAGGTTTATATTGATTTTGGGCCGGTTTCTGTCGATTTTGGGCAGGTTTCTATTGATTTTTGGGTAGGTTTCTATCAGTTTTGGGTAGGTTTCTATCAGTTTTGGGCAGGTTTCTATCGATTTTGGGCAGGTTTATCTTCATTTTGGGTAGGTTTCTATCAGTTTTGGGCAGGTTTCTATCGATTTTGGGCAGGTTTATCTTCATTTTGGGTAAGTTTCTATCGATTTTGGTCAGGTTTATCTTCATTTTGTGTAGGTTTCTATCAGTTTTGGGTAGGTTTATATTGATTTTGGGGAGGTTTCTATCGATTTTGGGCCGGTTCCTGTCGATTCTGAGCAGGTTTCTGTCGATTCTGGGTAGCTTTCTCTCGATTTCGGGTAGATTTATCTTGATTTGGAGCACGCTCATCTCGAGCTGTGCTGAAGTGGCTCTTCCAGCCCTACCCCATTCCCAGAATTAACGAGGAAGGATTTTCCCGAGAGGAACGGAGCAGGTACAGGGCTGCTCCTCCCTCCCCTCCGAGGGGAAAAAAAAAAAGGGCTGTTAAAAATAATCCTGGAGTTTAAGGATGCGAGCGAGGACTTTTATGGGTTTAACAGGAAGCTCCAACGTAATTTCCCCACTAAAGCTGGCGTCAATAAATCATTTTTTAATTATAAGCTCCAATTATCAGCTAAGCTCGGCTTAATGATCTCCGGAGCGGCTCCTCCTTCAGGGGCCCGGCAAGGAGCTTCTCCTCCTTCCTCGGGAGCTGCTGCTGCTATTTTTTTCCCAGCTCCTGGAAAATCCGCCTCCCCCACAGTGTGCCTCGGACGGGATCCGAGTGAAATCCAAGCCTCTCCTAAATCAGGGGCTGTCCAAAGGTGCGTCCAAAGGCTGCGGCTCCGTTCCACCCCTGGCACAGGCCGGGAGTCGGGGGATGATTTAGGGCCGCTCCGGGATGGGCTCACATTCCCGGGATGGGCTCACATTCCCGGGATGGGCTCACATTCCCGAGCTAGCGTGCCTGGGCGCGGCTCAGGAGCTGCTCAGGTGCCCTGGGGGTTATTCCGGGATTCGGGACACGTGGCAGTGCCCGGGGAATCCCCGGGAGAAGGGGCTGGATGAGTCCCAGCTTCCCGGCCGCTCCTTGGGATCCAGCGGATCCCTCGCTCTGCGTCTCTCTTGTCTGAGCTGCAGGATTCCAAAAGGGATTCTCCATCGGATCCGGGCTGGGAATGATGGCGGAGGTCTGGAGGAGGAGGTAACAAGCCGGGAAAAGAGGAGATAAATGGCTCTGGAGCGCTCCAGGGCCTTCATCCCCAGCCACACTCAATGATTCCTGGTGGGATTGAGCCGGGAATTGAGCTGGGCTCCATGGCTCGGCACCGAGCCTTGGGAAATGGGTCAGGTCTGCCCAGCATCCCGGGATTTCCATGTGGGAACGGTGCCTCTGCTCGGGCTGGGTCACTCCCAGCAGGAGAGGGATCCCAGGGAATTGTCCTGGGGCTTCCCGGCCTCTGCTCCTGGGGTGTCCCAGTGCATCCAACATGGATCCAGGGTGAGCATCCAACATGGATCCAGGGTGTGCATCCAACATGGAACCAGGGTGTGCATCCAACATGGATCTGGACTGTGCATCCAACATGGATCCAGGGTGTGCATCCAACATGGATCCAGAGTGTGCATCCAACATGGATCCAGAGTGTGAATCCAACGTGGATCCGGGGTGTGCATCCAACATGGATCTGGGGTGTGAATCCAACATGGATCCAGAGTGTGCATCCAACATGGAACCAGGGTGAGCATCCAACATGGAACCAGGGTGAGCATCCAACATGGATCCAGGGTGAGCATCCAACATGGATCCAGGGTGTGCATCCCACATGGATCCAGGGTGAGCATCCAACATGGATCCAGAGGGTGAATCCAACATGGATCCAGGGTGTGAATCCAACATGGATCCAGGGTGTGCATCCCACATGGATCCAGGGTGTGAATCCAACATGGATCCAGGGTGTGAATCCAACATGGATCCAGGGTGTGCATCCCACATGGATCCAGGGTGTGAATCCAACATGGATCCAGGGTGTGCATCCAACATGGATCCAGGGTGTGCATCCAACATGGATCTGGGGTGAGCATCCAACATGGATCCAGGGTGTGAATCCAACACTTGTATCCAACACTTGTATCCAACGCCTGTCCCCAGTCCACACATCCAACACCTGCATCCCACCCATGTTCCGGCAGACAATCCAAGCCCTGCATCCCACTGGGGTCCCGCAGCATTCCCCCCTCCTAATCCCCAGGGAATCGCTGCCTTCCTGCCACTTCCAACCTGCCTCCCACCTTTCCGTGCCCGGATTTCCGTCCCTGGCTGCTCTGGAGAAGGATTCCCCGTCCTTCAGCAGGGTCACGCCGAGGGTAACGGCATTCCAGCCGCTCCAGGATGGATGGGGCTGCTGGAACAGAGCTTCCCTGCCATTCATCCTTTGGATTTCCCTCCTCTGGATTAATCCCCTCTGCTCCCGGGCCAGGAGACAGCACGGATAGATTTTCCAGGACCCTTTCTTTTCCATTAAAAATATCGGATGGCGGCATTGACAGAGCCCCCGGGCGTAGAAGCGCGAGGAGATATTTCCAAAGGGTTCCTCCGGCAGCTGGGAATTCCAGCTCCCGTCGCTTATTGACCTCTAATTGTTTCCAGCAGGAGCGGGAGACAGGAAGATCAATAGGGATGGGGGAGAGTTAAAACCCTCCCGGCGCACTTAGCTGCGGTTAGGGAGCGCTGGAATCCATCTTTCCCGGGATTTCCAGCCGTAATTGGAAGGCCGGGATGGCTCCGCGTCCCGGATTCCGTGCGGAGCATCAACGCCTTCCCCAGCCCCGCTCCCAGGGCCGGGAGCAGCCTCCTGCTTCTCCAGCCGCCCTTCCCAGCCGCCTCAGAGATCCGGGAGACCCGAATTTGGGAGGAATTTTAAAGGAGCGGGGGGTGGGGGGGGGGGGGATTCTGGCAGCTGGAATTCCACGGGAAAGAAGGGATGGAGAAGCGGAGTGAGGAGAGCGCTGAGGCACCGAGATACGGGGCAGGATGTGGGAATGATGTCCTGGGGATGGAGCTGGGTTTTCCCAGAGGGAGGCTGGGAATGCTCAGGGTGATTTTGGCATGGGGACTAGGTGGAACCACCGAGCCGGTCCCATCCCAGCCACTGGAATTTTCCTGGGATACAGGAGAGGATATAGGAATGATGTCCTGGGGAGAGGCCTGGGGATGGAGCTGAGTTTTCCCACAGGGAGCTGCTGAGGCTGGGAATGCTGGGGGTGATTTTGGGGTGGGCACCAGGTGGCCACCACCGAGCCGGTCCCATCCCAGCCACTGGAATTTTCCTGGGATACAGGAAAGGATATGGGAACCATGTCCTGGGAAAAGGCCTGGGGATGGAGCTGGGTTTTCCCATAAGGAGCTGCCAGGGTTGGGAACACTCAGGGTGATTTTGGGCTGGGGACCAGGTGGCCACCACCTAGCCAGTCCCATCCCGGCTGCTGGAATTTTCCTGGGATATGGGAACAATGTCCTGGGGAGAGGCCTGGGGATGGAGCTGGGTTTTCCTGCAGGGACCTGCCAGGGTTGGGAACGCTCAGGGTGATTTTGGGATGGGCACCAGGTGGCCACCACCGAGCCGGTCCCATCCCAGCCACTGGAATTTTCCTGGGATATAGGAGAGGATATGGGAATGATGTTCTGGAGAGAGGCCTGGGGATGGAGTTGGGTTTTCCTGCAGGGAGCTGCTGAGGCTGGGAATGCTGGGGGTGATTTTGGGGTGATTTTGGGATGGGGACCAGGTGGCCACCACCTAGCCAGTCCCATCCCAGCCACTGGAATTTTCCTGGGATACGGGAACAATGTCCTGGAGAGAGGCCTGGGGATGGAGCTGGGTTTTCCCACAGGGACCTGCTGAGGCTGGGAATGCTGGGGGTGATTTTGGGATGGCAACCAGGTGGCCACCACCTAGCCAGTCCCATCCCAGCTGCTGGAATTTTCCTGGGATACAGGAGAGGATATGGGAATGATGTCCTGGGGAGAGGCCTGGGGACGGAGCCGGGTTTTCCCATAAGGAGCTGCCAGGGTTGGGAACGCTCAGGGTGATTTTGGGGTGGGCACCAGGTGGCCACCACCGAGCCGGTCCCATCCCAGCCACTGGAATTTTCCTGGGATACAGGAGAGGATATGGGAATGATGTCCTGGGGAGAGGCCTGGGGACAGAGCTGGGTTTTCCCACAGGGAGCTGCTGAGGCTGGGAATGCTCAGGGTGATTTTGGGATGGGCACCAGGTGGCCACCACCGAGCCGGTCCCATCCCAGCCACTGGAATTTTCCTGGGATACAGGAAAGGATATGGGAACCATGTCCTGGGAAAAGGCCTGGGGATGGAGTTGGGTTTTTCTGCAGGGAGCTGCTGAGGCTGGGGGTGATTTTGGGGTGATTTTGGGATGGGACCAGGTGGCCACCACCGAGCCGGTCCCATCCCGGTCTCTGGCGTTTTCCCGGGAATCACGCTCCCCCCTGCACCGGGAGCTCCTGCAGCCGGTGGCTGTTCCCATTCCCGCTGGAAGCTCCCGGTTTTGCTGCTGCTGTCACCGGGAATCACGGCCCTGGGTCTAATCTGTCATTAGCGCATTCAGCGCTAATTGCTGGCAGGGTGCCACGCGCCTGTTTTCCCCCTTTGAACAAAACATTTATGCACGGGAAGATTTAATGCCAGGTATCAAGCATATCATTGTAAATTTACCACCAATTAAGCCTAATTAAAATAATTAAATGGCTGCCGAGTCACAATGTGAATGGGAAAATCGCGTTTCCCCTCTCCTGGCTGGGGCTCTCGCTCCGGCTTTCCCAACAGAAAAAAATTCCCTGTTTGGATGTGGGAAGAGAGGAGTTCATCCCAAATGTAAGGCTGGGATTTGGGGGGGAGTTCTTCAGTTCCAGGAGCTCTGGAGATTTTCCTTCCTGGGGATGAGGGATGGGCAATTGGACAAATCTGTTCTGTGGAGCTTGTGGGGTGGGGTGGGATGGGAATGGGATTGGGATGGGGATGGCAATGGGGTGGGATTGGGATGGGTTTGGGATGGGATGGGGTGGGATTGGGATGGGATTGGGATGGGGATGGGATGGGATGGGGTGGGATGGGATGGGATGGGATGGGGTGGGATTGGGATGGGATGGGATGGGATTGGGATGGGGTGGGATTGGGATGGGATGGGATTGGGATGGGATTGGGATGGGATGGGATGGGATGGGATGGGATTGGGATGGGGTGGGATTGGGATGGGATTGGGATGGGTTTGGGATGGGGTGGGATGGGGTGGGATTGGGATGGGTTTGGGATGGGATGGGATGGGATGGGATGGGATTGGGATGGGGTGGGATGGGATTGGGATGGGGTGGGATTGGGATGGAGTGGGATGGGTTTGGGATTGGGATGGGTTTGGGATGAGTTTGGGATTGGGATGGGTTTGGGATTGGGATGGGATGGATTTGGGATTGGGATGGGTTTGGGATGGGGTGGGATGGATTTGGGATTGGGATGGGTTTGGGATGAGTTTGGGATGGGATTGGGATGGAGTGGGATGGGTTTGGGATTGGGATGGGTTTGGGATGAGTTTGGGATGGGATTGGGATGGAGTGGGATGGGTTTGGGATTGGGATGGGTTTGGGATGAGTTTGGGATGGGATTGGGATGGGATGGGATTGGGATGGAGTGGGATGGGGATGGGATTGGGATGGGTTTGGGACCCATGACACCATCATCATCATCCTGCTGGGCCATCATCATCATCATCATCGTTATCATCATCATCGTTATCATCATCTTGCTGTGACCTCAGCATAACCCTGCCGTGACGTCATCCTCCTGCGGTGACATCATCTTCTCGCCATGACATCACCCCCAACGACATCCTCATCCTGTGACATCATCACCAACATGACGTCATCCTCCCCCATGATGTCATCATCCTTCCATGACATCATCCACCTGTGACGTCATCCTCCTTACGCCATGACATCATCCTGCCGCATCATTTTAGCGCCGTGACGTCATCCTTCCGCCATGACGCAATCTCCCCACCATGACATCATCCTTCCGTGACGTCATCATCCCTCAATGACGTCATCCTCCTGCCGTGACGTCATCCGGGGGTTTCCCATCCCCCGTTTTCTGGGAATCACATCCTTCCCCAAGGGAGACCAGCACAGGAGTGCACACCCTGCCCAGGTGTGCCCAGGTGTGCCCAGGTGTGCCCAGGTGTGTCCAGGTGTGTCCCAGCTGTCCCCAGATGTCCCCAGGTGTCCCCAGGTGTCCCCAGGTGTGTCCCGGTGTGTCCAGGTGTGTCCCGGTGTGTCCAGCTGTGTCCCAGGTGTCCCCAGCTGTCCCCAGGTGTCCCCAGGTGTGTCCAGGTGACCCCAGGTGTCCCCAGATGTCCCCAGGTGTCCCCAGGTGTCCCCAGGTGTGCCCAGGTGTGTCCAGGTGTGTCCCCAGATGTCCCCAGCTGTCCCCAGGTGTCCCCAGGTGTGTCCAGGTGACCCCAGGTGTGTCTCAGATGTCCCCAGATGTCCCCAGGTGTGCTCAGGTGTCCCCAGGTGTGCTCAGGTGTGTCCAGGTGTGTCCCCAGCTGTGTCCCCAGCTGTCCCCAGCTGCTCCCTGCCTCCTCTTTCTCCACCCAGCCATCCCCCCCCCCCCCCCCCAGCGGCTCAAACACCGGTTTTTGGGGTTTTTTTTCCCTGGATTACCATTTTTTATTTATTTTTTTTTTTTTTTCCCCTGGGAATCGACCCCTCCGGCATTCCCAGCTCCTGGGGCAAACAGAGCCGCTTGTCTCCGTGTTTGCTCAGCTCATCCCAAATATTTGCCTGCCAAGCCCAGCGCCGCCGCCGCCGCCGTCTCCCGGGACGCGCTATTAATGGGGTAATTAGGCAGCCGCTAATGAAAAGGCTTCCTGGGAATTACGGCGGGATTTGTTTTGGCATTTCGGAGGCTGGAGTGCTCCAATCTACCTGAGAGTTAATTAGTTAATTAGCGCCGGTGGAGCACACCTGGAAAAAAAAAAAAAAAACCTAAAAAAACCTAAAAAAACCCCCCAAAAAAAGGGGGCGGGCAATGAACCCTCGGGTTTGCTCTCTCCTGGGCAGCGCGGCTCTTCCCTGGGATTTTTTTTGGGAAGAGGACAAAATCCTCTTCCTTCCAGCCTCCCTCCAGTCAGGGGCGGGGTGGATTTTGGGGCCTCCAGGAAAAGCTCAAATTCCTGGTGATTCGGGGTGTCCCGATCCTTTTGGGGTTTCTCTGGCCTCCTTTTTGGGGTTTCTCTGTTCTCCTTTTTGGGGTTTCTCTGGCCTCGTTTTTGGCTTCTGGATTTTGAGGCCTCCAGGAAAGGCTCAACTTCCCGGTGATTCAGGGTGTCCCCATCCTTTTGGGGTTTCTCTGGCCTCCTTTTTGGGGTTTCTCCAGCCTCCTTTTTGGGGTTTCTCTGGCCTCGTTTTGGGGTTTCTCAGGCCTCCTTTTTGGGGTTTTTCTGGCCTCGTTTTTGGGGTTTCTCTGGCCTCATTTTTGGGGTTTTTTTGGCCTCGTTTTTTTGGGTTTCTTGGGCCTCCTTTTTGGGGTTTCTCTGGCCTCGTTTTTGGGGTTTTTTTGGCCTCATTTTTGGGGTTTCTCGGGCCTCCTTTTTGGGGTTTTTTTGCCTCCTTTTTGGGGTTTCTTGGGCCTCCTTTTTGGGGTTTCTCTGGGCCTCGTTTCTGGGGTTTCTCTGGCCTCGTTTTGGGGTTTCTCAAGCCTCCTTTTTGGGGTTTCTTGGGCCTCGTTTTTGGGTTTTGGATTTTGGGACCTCCAGGAAAAGCTCAAATTCCAGGTGATTCGGGGTGTCCCGATCCTTTTGGGGTTTCTCTGGCCTCCTTTTTGGGGTTTCTCTGGCCTCGTTTTTGGGGTTTCTCTGGCTTCCTTTTGGGGTTTCACTGGCCTCCTTTTTGGGGTTTCTCTGGCCTCGTTTTTGGGGTTTCTTGGGCCTCATTTTTGGGGTTTCTTGGGCCTCGTTTTTGGGGTTTCTTGGGCCTCCTTTTTGGGGTTTCTCAAGCCTCCTTTTTGGGGTTTCTCGGGCCTCGTTTTTGGCATTTGGATTTTGGGGCCTCCAGGAAAGGCTCAAATTCCCGGTGATTCAGGGTGTCCCCATCCTTTTGGGGTTTCTCTGGCCTCGGTTTGGGGGTTTCTCGGCCCTCGTTTTTGAGGTTTCTTGGGCCTCGTTTTTGGGGTTTCTCTGGCCTCGTTTTTGGGGTTTCTCGGGCCTCCTTTTTGGGGTTTTTCTGGCCTCATTTTTGGGGTTTCTCTGACCTCGTTTTTGGGGTTTCTCTGGCCTAGTTTTTGGGGTTTCTCTGGCCTCCTTTTTGGGGTTTCTCAGGCCTCGTTTTTGGGGTTTCTCTGGCCTCCTTTTTGGGGTTTCTCAGGCCTCGTTTTTGGGGTTTCTTGGGCCTCCTTTTTGGGGTTTCTTGGGCCTCATTTTTGGGGTTTCTTGGGCCTCCTTTTTGGGGTTTCTCTGGCCTCCTTTTTGGGGTTTCTCAGGCCTCGTTTTTGGGGTTTCTCTGGCCTCCTTTTTGGGGTTTCTCAGGCCTCGTTTTTGGGGTTTCTCGGGCCTCCTTTTTGGGGTTTCTCTGGCCTCCTTTTTGGGGTTTCTTGGGCCTCGTTTTTGGGGTTTCTCTGGCCTCCTTTTTGGGGTTTCTCTGGCCTCCTTTTTGGGTTTTGGATTTTGGGGCCTCCAGGAAAGGCTCAAATTCCCAGTGATTTGGGGTGTCCCGATCCTTTTGGGGTTTCTCTGGCCTCGTTTTTGGGGTTTCTTGGGCCTCCTTTTTGGGGTTTCTCTGGCCTCCTTTTTGGGGTTTCTTGGGCCTCCTTTTTGGGGTTTCTCTGGCCTCCTTTTTGGGGTTTCTCTGGCCTCGTTTTTGGGGTTTCTCAGGCCTCCTTTTTGGGGTTTTTCTGGCCTCGTTTTTGGGGTTTCTCTGGCCTCATTTTTGGGGTTTCTTTGGCCTCCTTTTTGGGGTTTCTTGGGCCTCCTTTTTGGGGTTTCTCTGGCCTCGTTTTTGGGGTTTGGATTTTGGGACCTCCAGGAAAAGCTCAAATTCCCGGTGATTCAGGGTGTCCCCATCCTTTTGGGGTTTCTTTGACCTCATTTTTGGGGTTTCTCTGGGCCTCCTTTTTGGGGTTTCTCTGGCCTCTTTTTTGGGGTTTTTCTGGCCTCGTTTTTGGGGTTTCTCTGGCCTCGTTTTTGGGGTTTCTCTGGCCTCCTTTTTGGGGTTTCTCTGGCCTCCTTTTTGGGGTTTTACTGGCCTCCTTTTTGGGGTTTCTCTGGCCTCGTTTTTGGGGTTTCTCTGGCCTCGTTTTTGGGGTTTCTCGGGCCTCGTTTTTGGGGTTTCTCTGGCCTCATTTTTGGGGTTTCTTGGGCCTCGGTTTTGGGGTTTCTTGGGCCTCGTTTTTGGGGTTTCTCTGGCCTCATTTTTGGGGTTTCTCTGGCCTCGTTTTTGGGGTTTCTCGGGCCTCGTTTTTGGGGTTTCTCAGGCCTCATTTTTGGGGTTTCTCTGGCCTCGTTTTTGGGGTTTCTCTGGCCTCGTTTTGGGGTTTCTCGGGCCTCCTTTTTGGGGTTTCTTGGGCCTCGTTTTTGGGTTTTGGATTTTGGGACCTCCAGGAAAAGCTCAAATTCCTGGTGATTCGGGGTGTCCTGATCCTTTTGGGGTTTCTCAGGCCTCCTTTTTGGGGTTTCTCTGGCCTCCTTTTTGGGGTTTCTCCAGCCTCATTTTTGTGGTTTCTCAGGCCTCCTTTTTGGGGTTTCTCTGGCCTCGTTTTTGGGGTTTCTCTGGCCTCCTTTTTGGGGTTTTTTGGCCTCGTTTTTGGGGTTTTTTTGGCCGAGAGCAGCGGATTTTTCCGGATCTTTCCCGCTTACACAACCCCTCCCTGGCTGCCTCCGCCGAGCCGAGCCCCCGGTGCCGCCGCTGCCGGTGACAAACCCGGCCTGGGGCTGTCTGATTAATTAGGAAATTACATTTATATAACCCCCTAATCCCCGGCTGGGCTGGGGAATTACATCCAGATTAGCTCCCAGCCCTTCCCCGGAGAGAAAAACCCCCCCGGGTTGGAATGATCACCCCCGGGGGGCAGGAATGGGGCTGACCCGGGGTGGGCAGGGGAGGAAAACCGGCCAAAATTCAGATTTTTTGCAAAAAAATTCAGATTTTTTTGGGGAGCGCAGAGGGTTTATTTATTTCCCTGAATTCCCTCTTCCCGCCGGGGCCTCCGGGAGGGTGAGAGCTCCGGAGTTGATCCCGGCTGAGCGTGGCCTTGGGTTTTCCCGGGCGTTTTATCCCGGCCAACATGTGTTCCCAGGGATTACCCGGCTGTAATCCCGCACGGCTCAGCCGGCCTGGGGCAGGGAGGGGGGGGAAAAAGGATTGGGGAGAGCAGCTCCGGGAGCTGGAATTCCATAATTCCATCCCCCCTCCCCACCCCTCCAATATTGGGAGAGGATTGGGAATCCTGGTTATTGAATTAGAAAGAACCTTAAGGGATAAAGGAGGGATTGGAATGCTTGGCGGGGGATTTGGGATTTGGGAGCCGGGTCACAACAAATCGTGTTTTTTTGAGCGTTTGTGTGTTTTTCCGTTTGTTTTGGGGTTTTTTTGGTTTTTTTTTTTGTTTTTTTCCGGGTGGGTTGATTGGAAAATAGGCCACGGCTCCGGGTTGAGCCGGATCCCTGCAATCATTGGGAGCAATCCAGGAGGAGGCTTTGGGAATGCTCCATGGGCCGACAAAGGGCCCTGCCTGGCTTCCCTGCTCCGAGGGAGTTTTGGGATTGATCCATCCCGGAAGGCAGAGGGAGCAGAGGACATCCTCGGGAATGCCCGTGGGGAATTCCCGGTGGATTTTGGGGTGAGGCCTCCGATCCTAGAAATTCCCTCTGCTCCAGGGGGTTTGGGATGATCCGGCGGGGCTGGAGCTGCTCCCTCCTCATCCCACCCTGGTGATGGGATCCGGCAGGAGCGGGGTTCCTGCCGGCTTTGGGGTTTGCTGGAGGCGGGAATGGCAGATCCTGAGGATCCTGTTGTCTGGGATAATTCCTGCTGTCCCAGGATAATTCCTGCTGTCCCGGGATATTTCTCTCTCAGAATAATTCCTGCTTTCCTGGGATAATTTCCGTTGTCCCAGGATAATTCCCGCTGTCCCAGGATAATTCCCGCTGTCCCAGGATAATTCCCGCTGTCCCAGGATAATTCTCTCCCAGAATAATTCCTGCTGCCCTGGGATAATTCCCGCTCTCCCAGGATAATTCCTGCTGTCCCAAGATAATTCCTGCTCTCCAAGGATGATTCCCGCTGTCCCAGGATAATTCCCGCTGTCCCAGGATATTTCCTGCTGTTCCAGGATAATTCTCTCCCAGAATAATTCCTGCTGCCCTGGGATAATTCCCGCTCTCCGAGGATAATTCCCGCTCTCCCAGGATAATTCCTGCTCTCCCAGGATAATTCCCGCTGTCCCTCCCCCTAAGAGGAGATTGTGGGGGGTGTGTGTTTGTTCTCTTCCTCCTCCTCTTGAGGGTGGATGGAAAATAAACAGGATTTGGGGCTTGGGGGAGGAGGAGGAGGAGGAGGATGAAGAGGAAGAGAAAGGGAAAGGGGAAGGGGAAGAGGGGGGAAAGGGAAAGGGGAAAAGGGAGAGGGAAAGGGAGAGGGAAAGGGAAAGGAAAAGGGAAAAGGGAAAAGGGAAAGGGAAAAGGAAAAAGGGAGAGGAAAAGGCAAAAGGGAAAAGGGAAAGGGAAAAGGAAAAGGGAATGGAAAAGGAAAAATGGAAAATGGAAAAGGGAAAGGAAAAGGAAAAGGGAAAAGGGAAAGGGAATGGAAAAGGGAAAAGGGAAAATGGAAAATGGAAAAGGGAAAATGGAAAATGGAAAAGGGAAAAGGGAGAGGAAAAGGGAAAGGAAAATGGAAAGGAAAAAGGAAAAGGGAAAAGGGAAAAGGAGTGACCAGGGGGCCCAGCAGAATTTGGGATCAGCCCTGGCCGGAGCAGGAATCTCCCCTGGACACGGGCGGGCCCGGGGCCACCCATCCGGGGGCTGCCCGTGGAGCATCGCCCTCCTCCCTCCCTCCCTCCCTCCCTCCCTCCGAGCCTCCCCCTTTGTTTTCCCTTTCCCTTCCCGCGGCAGCAGCTCCCTTGGAGGCCCCGGGGGGATTTACGGCCTCTGGAGTTTTATTGTTGGTCGGGATCTTTATCCGCCCCGGGCTCCGAACCGACATGGAAATGGCAGGATGGCAAACAATGGATCGATATTTATGGATTTAGCGCCGGCCCGGGCTGCTGGCTGCCGGGACAAGGAGGTCAAGGTCAAGGCTTTGTCTGCTGAGGGAGGGATGGGCACGGAGCGGAGCTGCCAGCCGGCCGGGGATGGGCGTCTGGGCTGGTTTGGAAGCAAAAGCAATGAGACTCGCAGTCAGAAATACAAAATTTAATAGGAGAAGAGAGGAAAAAAAAAAAAGGTAAAATAAAATAAATGGAACAATACAAGCTGACACCCTGTTGGTCAGGGGGTTTGAAGCAGTCCAAAAGTGAGTCCTCCTGGAGTGGCAGAGGTGGTTCTGGTGGAGTAGAGATGATCCTGAGAGAGAA
>JAJNNQ010000010.1:0-52500 GCA_027886175.1 Phylloscopus collybita | reverse complement strand
CCACCCCATCCCATCCCATCCCATCCCATCCCAGCCCAGCCCTGCTCCACCTTTCCCTTTCCCTTTCCCTTTCCCTTTCCCTTTCCCTTTCCCTTTCCCTTCCCTTCCCTTTCCCTTCCCTTCCCTTCCCTTCCCTTCCCTTCCCTTCCTTTCCCGGACTCTGTTTGTTTCTGCTGATCAGGGCTGTTAATTTGCTCGGCGGTCTCATTAGGCCTAAACCACCAATTAAATTCTTTTGTTCGCATTAAACGGCTGATTCCGAAACTTTTTTTATTTTTATTTTTTTGGGTTTTTTTTTTTGTTTCCGGCAGCCACAATGGTTGGCTCCGAGCCCCGGCTGCCGCTCCGGGCTGCTGGCAGCGCCCCGGCAGCCGGCCCGGTGTCCTCCCCGAGAGCCTGGCACCGGTCCTGGCACCCCAAATCCTCCCCAGGTACCCCAAAATCCTCCCTGGATCTTCCCTGGGTACTCCAATATCTTCCCCAGCAGCCCTGGCACCCCAAATCCTCCCCAGGTGCCCCAAAATCCTCCCTGGATCTGTCCCGGCTCTGAACACTCCAGGGATCCAGGGCTCCAAACCCCGGCTCTGAACATTCCAGGGATCCAAACCCTGAACTTTCCAGAGATCCAGAACTCC
Organism: Phylloscopus collybita; assembly: GCA_027886175.1. Classification (NCBI taxonomy): domain Eukaryota; kingdom Metazoa; phylum Chordata; class Aves; order Passeriformes; family Phylloscopidae; genus Phylloscopus; species Phylloscopus collybita. The sequence continues at coordinate 51,865 of JAJNNQ010000010.1, read as the reverse complement.
AAACCCTGAACATTCCAGGGATCCAGGGCTCCAAACCCTGAACATTCCAGGGATCCAGAACTCCAAACCCTGAACATTCCAGAGAGCCAGGGCTCCAAACCCTGGCACTGAACATTCCAGGGATCCAGAACCCCAAACCCTGACCATTCCAGGGATCCAGAGCTCCAAACCCTGAACATTCCAGGGATCCAGGGCTCCAAACCCTGGCACTGAACATTCCAGGGATCCAGAGCTCCAAACCCGGGCTCTGAACATTCCAGGGATCCAGAGCTCCAAACCCTGAACATTCCAGGGATCCAGGACTCCAAACCCTGGCTCTGAACATTCCAGGGATCCAGAGCTCCAAACCCTGAACATTCCAGGGATCCAGGGCTCCAAACCCTGAACATTCCAGGGATCCAGGGCTCCAAACCCTGGCACTGAACATTCCAGGGCTCCAAACCCTGACCATTCCAGGGATCCAGAGCTCCAAACCCTGAACATTCCAGGGATCCAGAGCTCCAAACCCTGAACATTCCAGGGATCCAGAACTCCAAACCCTGAACATTCCAGAGAGCCAGGGCTCCAAACCCTGGCACTGAACATTCCAGGGATCCACTGCTCCAAACCCTGGCTCTGAACATTCCAGGGATCCAGAGCTCCAAACCCTGAACATTCCAGGGATCCAGAGCTCCAAACCCTGGCTCTGAACATTCCAGGGATCCAGAGCTCCAAACCCTGGCTCTGAACATTCCAGGGATCCAGAGCTCCAAACCCTGGCACTGAACATTCCAGGGATCCAAACCCTGAACATTCCAGGGATCCAGGGCTCCAAACCCTGAACATTCCAGGGATCCAAACCCCGGCTCTGAACATTCCAGAGATCCAGGGCTCCAAACCCTGGCACTGAACATTCCAGGGCTCCAAACCCTGACCATTCCAGGGATCCAGGGCTCCAAACCCTGAACATTCCAGGGATCCAGGGCTCCAAATCTCCTGAAGGCCCGGCTGCTCCGCAGGTTTTTGGGGCCGTGATTTTTTATTATTTTTTATTATTATTATTTTTATTTTTTATTTTTTCTGAGCCCCGGGGCGCAGCCAGCCCCGCAGCTCCGGGGACAGGCGGGGGTGACCCTGCCCGCACAGCCCCGGCTCGGCTTTCCCGGGATTCCTGCATCTATTTATTTATTTATTTCCCCAGGATAACCAGGCACCCGTGGGCTCCCGATTTTCCTTCGGGGCTGGAGCTGGCTCGGCAGGGAAGGGTTTGTGGGAGGGTGTTGTGGAAAAGCCTCGGCTCCATCTGGGAGCTGTCAGGGAAAGGCTGAGCTGGATCACACGTTGTTATGAACAGCAGAGTTTGAGCCTTTAAAACCTTTTTTTTTTAAATTTTTTTTCCTTCTTTTTTTTTTATTTATTTCCCTTTTTTTTCTCTCTCTCTCTTTTTTTTTTTTTTTTTTTTTTTTTTTTTTTAAATATATTTTTCTTCCCCTCCCTGAGGTAAATTCCAGCTGGGATCAACACTCCCCAGGAATTCCCCCGGAGGAAGTTGGCCGTTCACCAACTCATCTCGTAAATATAAAAAAAGAAAAAAGAAGAAAAAAAATATTATTAATAATAATAAAAATAAAAAAACCCTCATTATTCCCATTGAGCCGAGATGAAACAACTCCCTGGGATTTAACGAGGCTCCTTTTGGCCGGCCCAGGTTCTTCTGCTTCCAAATGAAAGTTTTTTATTGTTACTCAGAAAAGCCAAAAAAAACCCAAAAAAAACCCCAAAACACCAAACGCCCCCCCCAAAAAAAACCCCAAAAAACCACCCCCCCAAAAAAAACCACACACAAAAAAACCCAAAAAACAAACAAAAAAAAAACAACACCAAAAAAAAACCCAAAAACCACAACACACAAAAAAAAAACCCAAAAAACCCCCCAAAACCACCAAACACCTCAAAAAAACCCCCAAAAAACCACCCCCCCCAAAAAAACACACACACAAAAAACCCCAAAAAACAAACAAAAAAAAACAACACCAAAAAAACCCCCAAAAACCACAACACACAAAAAAAAAAAAACCCCCAAAAACCCCCAAAACACCAAACACCCCCCAAAAAAACCCCAAAAAACCACCCCCCCAAAAAAACCACACACACAAAAAACCCCAAAAAACAAACAAAAAAAACAACACCAAAAAAAACCCCAAAACCACAACACACACAGAAAAACCCCAAAAAAACCCCCAAAACCACCAAACACCCCAAAAAAAAACCCCAAAAAACCACCCCCCCAAAAAAACAGACACACAAAAAAACCCAACAAACAAACAAACAAAAAAAAAACCAAAAAAAACCCCAAAAACCACAACACACACAAAAAAAAACCCCAAAAAAAACCCCCAAAACACCAAACACCCCAAAAAAAACCCCAAAAAACCACCCCCCCAAAAAAACAGACACACAAAAAAACCCAAAAAACAAACAAAAAAAACAACACCAAAAAAAACCCCCAAAAACTACAACACACAAAAAAAACCCCCCCAAAAAAACCCCCAAAACCACCAAACACCCCAAAAAAAACCCCAAAACACCAAACACCCCAAAAAAAAACCCAAAAAACCACCCCCCCAAAAAAACAGACACACAAAAAAAACCAAAAAACAAACAAAAAAAAAACCACAAAAAAACCCAAAAAAAACCCCAAAAAAACCCCCACAACACACAAAAAAAACCCCCCCAAAAACCCCAAAAACAAAAAAAACCACCCCAAAGTCCCCCAGGGGGGTGTCAGGGGACATCCCTGGGGACATCCCCGGGGACAGGGAGAAGGGATCCCGGGATGTGTCGGGAGAAGGGACACCGAGGGACAGCCAGGCCCACGGGCGCCACCCCAGGGCGCTCCAGCCCCGGCCTGGGGCATTCCCAGGGATCCGGGGCAGCGCTGGGAATTCCAGCCCCAGTTGGGGCAGGAGCAATCCCGTCCCAGCCTCGCAGCCGTGGGATGGGGAAGGGGTGGGAAGGGTTGGGAAGGGATTGGGAAGGGATTGGAAAGGATGGGAAAGGGTTGGGAAAGGGTTGGGAAGGGATGGGAAGGGTTGGGAAGGGGTTGGGAAGGGATTGGAAAGGATGGGAAAGGATTGGGAAGGGTTGGGAAGGGATTGGAAAGGGTTGGGAAGGGATGGGAAGGGATGGGAAAGGGATTGGAAGAATTGGGAAGGGATGGGAAAAGGATGGGAAAGGACTGAAAGGGTTGGGAAGGGATGGGAAAGGGTTGGGAAGGGATTGGAAAGGATGGGAAAGGGTTGGGAAAGGGATGGGAAAGGGTTGGGAAAGGGATGGGAAGGGATTGGAAAGGATGGGAAAGGATGGGAAAGGATTGGGAAGGGATTGGGAAGGGATTGGAAAGGGTTGGGAAGGGATGGGAAAGGGTTGGGAAAGGATGGGAAAGGGATGGGAAAGGGATGGGAAAGGGTTGGAAAGGGATGGGAAGGGATGGGAAAGGATGGGAAAGGGATGGGAAGGGATGGGAAGGGATGGGAAAGGGTTGGGAAAGGGATGGGAAAGGGTTGGGAAAGGGATGGGAAGGGATTGGAAAGGATGGGAAAGGGTTGGGAAAGGGATGGGAAAGGGATGGAAAGGGATGGGAAAGGGATGGGAAAGGATTGGAAAGGGATGGGAAAGGGATGGGAAAGGGATGGGAAGGGTTGGGAAAGGGATGGGAAAGGGATGGGAAAGGATGGGAAAGGGTTGGGAAAGGATGGGAAAGGATTGGAAAGGCTTGGAAGGGATGGGAAAGGACTGGAAAGGATGGGAATGGACTGGAAGGGTTGGGAAGGGATGGGAAAAGGATGGGAAAGGGTTGGAAGGGATGGGAAAGGGATGGGAAATGGATGGGAAAGGACTGGAAGGGATGGGAATGGACTGGAAGGGTTGGGAAGGATGGGAAAGGGTTGGGAAGGGATGGGAAAAGACTGGAATTCCCTGCCTCCTGTCCCCATTCCCTGCGCCCTGTCCCCATTCCCTGTGCCCTGTCCCCATTCCCTGCCTCCTGTCCCCATTCCCTGCCTCCTGTCCCCATTCCCTGCGCCCTGTCCCCATTCCCTGCCTCCTGTCCCCATTCCCTGCGCCCTGTCCCCATTCCCTTCGCCCTGTCCCCATTCCCTGTGCCCTGTCCCCATTCCCTGCCTCCTGTCCCCATTCCCTGCGCCCTGTCCCATTCCCTGCCTCCTGTCCCCATTCCCTGCCTCCTGTCCCCATTCCCTGCCTCCTCTCCCCATTCCCTGCGCCCTGTCCCGAGCCCCCGGTGCCACCGGCCCCTCCCGCCACCCTCTGCCAACTCCCGGAGGGATTTTTCCAGCCCGGAGCTCCCGCGGCGTTGGGATTTTTTTGCTCTTTGGCTCTCCGCCTTGGCTCGGCTGGTTGATATTTTTATTTATTTCTCTTTTTGTTGTTGTTGTTGTTTTTCCAGGGGGGGGATTAAGCCGAGCGAGTTCTCACCCCTCCCCGCGGTCTTCCAGCGGGATCCAGGGAAGAGGAGCTTTGGAAGCGATGCCAGCCCCGGAGCAGCGAACAAAGCGCACGGCGGCCCGGCACAATCGCTCATTAGAGCTCAATTACCGTAATTAAAAGCGCGGCGGTGCAGAGGCGGGGCCGCCGGAGGGAGCGGGGCCAGCGGGATTCGCAGGCGGTGGCAGCCGGGGGGTGTCCCCGAGAGCCACCGTCTGTCCCCAGGCCGGGGGTGGCACCCTGGGAATGGGACGGGAAGGGATGGGAAAGGGTTGGGAAAGGATGGGAAGGGATGGAAGGGATGGGAAAGGGATGGGAAGGGATGGGAAAGGGATGGGAAAGGGATGGGAAAGGGATGGGAAAGGGATGGGAAAGGGTTGGGAAAGGATGGGAAGGGATGGAAGGGATGGGAAGGGATGGGAAAGGGATGGGAAAGGGATTGGAAAGGGATTGGAAGGGATGGGAAAGGGTTGGGAAAGGATGGGAAAGGGATGGAAGGGATGGGAATGGATGGGAAGGGATGGGAAAGGGATGGGAAAGGGTTGGAAAGGATTGGGGAAGGGTTGGGAAAGGGATGGGAAAGGGATGGGAAAGGGATGGGAAAGGGATTGGAAGGGATGGGAATGGATGGGAATGGATGGGAAAGGGTTGGAAAGGCTTGGAAGGGATGGGAAAGGACTGGAAAGGATGGGAATGGACTGGAAGGGTTGGGAAGGGATGGGAAAAGGATGGGAAATGGTTGGAAGGGATGGGAAAGGGATGGGAAATGGATGGGAAAGGACTGGAAGGGATGGGAAGGGATTGGGAAGGATGGGAAAGGGTTGGGAAGGGATGGGAAAAGGATGGGAAAAGACTGGAATTCCCTGCCTCCTGTCCCCATTCCCTGCGCCCTGTCCCCATTCCCTGTGCCCTGTCCCGAGCCCCCGGTGCCACCGGCCCCTCCCGCCACCCTCTGCCAACCCCCGGAGGGATTTTTCCAGCCCGGAGCTCCCGCGGCGTTGGGATTTTTTTGCTCTTTGGCTCTCCGCCTTGGCTCCGCTGGTTGATATTTTTATTTATTTCTCTTTTTGTTGTTGTTGTTGTTTTTCCAGGGGGGGATTAAGCCGAGCGAGTTCTCACCCCTCCCCGCGGTTTTCCAGCGGGATCCAGGGAAGAGGAGCTTTGGAAGCGATGCCAGCCCCGGAGCAGCGAACAAAGCGCACGGCGGCCCGGCACAATCGCTCATTAGAGCTCAATTACCGTAATTAAAAGCGCGGCGGTGCAGAGGCGGGGCCGCCGGAGGGAGCGGGGCCAGCGGGATTCGCAGGCGGTGGCAGCCGGGGGGTGTCCCCGAGAGCCACCGTCTGTCCCCAGGCCGGGGGTGGCACCCTGGGAATGGGACGGGAAGGGATGGGAAAGGGTTGGGAAAGGATGGGAAGGGATGGAAGGGATGGGAAGGGATGGGAAAGGGATGGGAAAGGGATGGGAAAGGGATTGGAAAGGGATTGGAAGGGATGGGAAAGGGTTGGGAAAGGATGGGAAAGGGATGGAAGGGATGGGAATGGATGGGAAGGGATGGGAAAGGGATGGGAAAGGGTTGGGAAAGGATTGGGGAAGGGTTGGGAAAGGGATGGGAAAGGGATGGGAAAGGGATGGGAAAGGGATGGGAAAGGGATGGGAATGGATGGGAATGGATGGGAAAGGGTTGGGAAGGGATGGGAAAGGGATGGGAAAGGGATGGGAAAGGGATGGGAAAGGGATGGGAAAGGATAGGAAAGGATGGAAGGGATGGGAATGGATGGGAAGGGTTGGGAAAGGATGGAAGGAATGGGAAAAGGATTGGAAAGGATGGGAAAGGGATGGGAAGGGCTGGGAAAGGGATGGGAAAGGATTGGGAAGGGATGGGAAGCAATGGGGAAAGGACGGGAAGGGATGGGAATGGGCTGGAAAAGGGTTGGAAGGGGCTGGAAAAGGGTTGGGAAGGGGCTGGGAAAGGGTTGGGAAGGGTCTGGGAAAGGGTTGGGAAGGAGCGGGAAGGGGGACGCCGTTATCCCGGGTTCCCCGGAGGGCAGATGGGGCACAGCTGGATGTGCCTGGGGCACAGCTGGATGTGCTCTGCTCTGTCCCTGTGCTCAGCACGGCCCGGGGACACAGCAGGGCATGGAGTGGGACACAGGACATGGGGTGGGACACAGGGCACGGACACAGAACGTGGGACACAAAAGGTGGGACACAGAACATGAACACAACATGGACACAGAACTCAGGACACAGGACGTGGGACACAGAGGATGGGACACAGCATGTGGGACACAAAACGTGGGACACAGGACATGGACACAGAAGATGGACACAGGATGTGGGACACAAAACGTGGACACAGAAGATGGGACGCAGGACATGGGACACAGGGCATGGGATGGGATGTGGGACATGGGATGGGACACAGGGTGTGGAGTGGGACACCGAATGTGGGACACAGGATGTGGGACAGAAAATGTGTGACACAGAAGATGGGACACAGGACGTGGGACACAACGTGGGACACAAAACGTAGGACACAGGGCATGGACACAGAAGATGGGACACAGGACGTGGGACACAACGTGGGACACAAAACATAGGACACAGGGCATGGACACAGAAGATGGGACACAGGACGTGGGACACAGAACATGGACACAAAACATGGGACACAGAGCATGGACACAGAAGATGGGACACAGAACGTGGGACACAACGTGGGACACAAAACGTAGGACACAGGGCATGGACACAGAAGATGGGACACAGGACGTGGGACACAGGGTATGGGATGGGACACAGGGCGTGGGACACAGAACATGGACACAAAACATGGGACACAGAGCATGGACACAGAAGATGGGACACAGAACGTGCGACACAGGGCACGGACACAGAACATGGGACACAAAACGTGGGACACAGAACACGAACACAACATGGACACAGAAGACGGGACACAGGATGTGGGACACAGGGCATGGGATGGGACACAGGGCATGGACACGGGGCATGGGATGGGATGGGACACAGGGCATGGACACGGGGCATGGGATGGGATGGGATGGGACACAGAACATGGGACACAGGATGGGAAGGGGGAGATGCCGAGGGCTGGGAGCTCCTCCCGTCATTCCCGGGCTCCACCCCACACCCTCAGCATCACCCCCCAGCTCCGGGCTCCCTCCCCTGCTCCTGCCTCTCCCCCCACCTCGGAGCAACTCCCTGGGTCAGAGAGTTTAGAGACACTTGGCTTGCGCTCGAGCTTCAGTACATTGACTTTTTATTTCTTTTCTTTTCTTTTTTTTTTTTTTTTAATTTTTTTTCTCTCTCTTTTTTGGCCCCTTTTTTTTTTACAAAAACAAAAAAACCCCAAAAACCAGTGGTAGTTATTAACAGCTGTACAGATTCTGCTACATACTTTGGTGTGAAGTCCAGAGCCTGGCTCGGGGAGGGCTCCGCCGGCTCCGGGACACGCAATTCCTGCAATTCCAGGCATTTCGGGGAGGAAAACCCGGCTGCAGAGCCCTGGGAGTCTGGGGGACACCAGCTGGGGGGGACCCCACAGCCGGGGGGGTCCTGGGGACAGGGCAGAGCCCCCCAGCCCAGCCCAGGGCTGATGATCCCACAGCCACAGAGCTGGGGATGCTGTACCCAGGGGGCAGAAATGAGCAGAGCTGCCCCCACAGAGCCCAAAATCCGACCCCAAAACACCTCCTGGGACAGGCCAGACCCCAAAATCTGACCCCAAAATACCCCCTGGGACAGGCCAGACCCCAAAATCTGACCCCAAAACACCTCCTGGGACAGGCCAGACCCCAAAACACCTCCTGGGACAGGCCAGACCCCAAAATCCGACCCCAAAACGCCCCCTGGGACAGGCCAGACCCCAAAATCCGACCCCAAAACACCTCCTGGGACAGACCAGACCCCAAAATCTGACCCCAAAACACCTCCTGGGACAGACCAGACCCCAAAATCTGACCCCAAAACACCTCCTGGGACAGGCCAGACCCCAAAATCCGACTCCAAAACACCACCTGGGACAGGCCAGACCCCAAAATCCAACCCCAAAACGCCCCCTGGGACAGGCCAGACCCCAAAATCCGACCCCAAAACACCTCCTGGGATAGACCAGACCCCAAAATCTGACCCCAAAACACCTCCTGGGACAGGCCAGACCCCAAAATCTGACCCCAAAATACCTCCTGGGATAGGCCAGACCCCAAAATCTGACCCCAAAACACTGCCTGGGGCAGGCCAGACCCCAAAATCTGACCCCAAAACACCTCCTGGGACAGGCCAGACCCCAAAATCTGACCCCAAAACACCTCCTGGGACAGACCAGACCCCAAAATCCGACCCCAAAACACCTCCTGGGATAGACCAGACCCCAAAATCTGACCCCAAAACACCTCCTGGGACAGGCCAGACCCCAAAATCTGACCCCAAAACGCCCCCTGGGACAGGCCAGACCCCAAAATCCGACCCCAAAACACCTCCTGGGATAGACCAGACCCCAAAATCTGACCCCAAAACACCTCCTGGGACAGGCCAGACCCCAAAACACCTCCTGGGACAGGCCAGACCCCAAAATCTGACCCCAAAACGCCCCCTGGGACAGGCCTGGAGCCCTGCAAGGCTCTGCTGGCCCCGGGGGGCAGAGGCTGAGCCCAAGCACCCTAAAAACGCCTTTCCCTACAAGCAGCTTCAGAGAACTCCCTCCTCCTGCCTCGGGTGGTCAGCGCCCTAAAACACGGATCCCGTCCCCCCAGGGAGCCGCCCCGTGTCCGGAACATTCCCGGAACATTCCCTGGGTCCAGCTCAGAGCCCCTCTGGCTGCCATGGGAGCACCTGGAGATCCCGGGAGAGCTCCCCCCTCCTGCCCCAGCCCCTCCAGGAGCAGCCAGAGGGAGCGGGTGGGGTGGGATCCGGATCCCTCGGAGGGGTGGGATGGACCTGGATCCCTCGGAGGGATGGGATGGATCCCTTGGAGGTGGATCCCTCAGAAGGATGGGACAACCTGGATCCCGCAGAGGGATGGGATGGACCTGGACCCCTTGGAGGGATGGGATGGATCCCTTGGAAGGATGGATCTGGATCCCTTGGAGGTGGATCCCTCAGAAGGATGGGACAATCTGGATCCTGCAGAGGAATGGGATGGACCTGGATCCCTTGGAGGGATGGGATGGATCCCTTGGAGGGATGGATCTGGATCCCTTGGAGGTGGATCCCTCAGAAGGATGGGACAATCTGGATCCCGTAAAGGAATGGGATGGATCTGGATCCCTTGGAGGGATCCCTCAAAGGGATGGGATGGATCTGGGTCCCTCAGAGGGATGGATCTGGATCTCTCAGAGGGATGGGATTGATCTGGATCCCTTGGAGGGATCCCACAGAGGGATGGGACAATCTGGATCCCTCAGAGGAATGGGATGGACTTGGATCCCTTGGAGGGATGGGACAGATTTGGATCCCTTGGAGGGACGAGACAGATTTGGATCCCTTGGAGGAATGGGATCTGGATCCCTCAGCCAGATGGGATGGACCTGGATCCCTCGGAGGGATGGGATGGACCTGGATCCCTTGGAGGGATGGATCTGGATCCCTCAGACAGATGGATCCCTCAGAGGGACGAGACAGATTTGGATCCCTTGGAGGGATGGGATTGATCTGGATCCCTTAGAGGGATGGATCTGGATCCCTTGGAGGGATGGGACAGATCTGGAATCCCTCAGCCAGATGGATCCCTCAGAGGGATGGGATGGACCTGGATCCCTTGGAGGGATGGGACAGGTCTGGATCCCTTGGAGGTGGATCCCTCAGAAGGATGGGACAAATCTGGATCCCGCAGACAGATGGGATGGACCTGGATCCCTTGGAGGGATGGGACAGATCTGGATCCCTCAGCCAGATGGATCCCTCAGAGGGACGGGATGGATCCTGTTGTGGGATGGGATGGAGGCTCCCGGGAGAGCTGCCATTCCCGGTCCCACCTCTCCATCCTCCTCTCTTCTCTCCCTCCCTCTCCAAACCATTCTCCCCTCAACTCTAAACACTTTTTTTTTTTTTCCTTTTCCTCCTTCTGGACCAGGTCCAGCTCACCCCAAACAATCCTGGGGAGGCTGCGTCACCCCCCTGCCCTGTGCCACGACACAGGTGAGCACTCCTGCTACACAAATACTTTTATTTTTCCCGTTAGGTCTTCGGGGTTGGGGGGAAGGTTTTGTCCTTTTCGCCTTTTTTTTTTTTGTCTTTTTTTTTTCTTTTTTTTTTTTTTTTTTTTTTTTGTCCTTTTTGGGACCCTTTAGTACAAAAGGCCTGTGGGGGGAGGGGAGTTGCTCCATAAAACCAGAAGACACAAGACCATAAAAGCCCACAAGGACCACAAGCAGCCCCCGCCCCCAAACCACACACAAACCCTACTTGTTAGTAAACTTTTTTTTTTTTTTCTTGCTTTTAAAAAAAAAAAAAAAAAACCTGTATTTTTTTTTTTGTCTTTTTTTTTTTTTTTTTTTCCCAAGGTTATCAATTCTAATTCTTCTTCTTTTTTTTTTTTTTTTTTTTTTTTTTTTTTTTACTTTTCATTTTGAATACAAAACACAATAAGTTTGCTATTATCTTTCGTGGCTCCCTGAGCTGAATTTTTTCTAAGCTTTCTTTGAAATCACTTCCTCATATATTTTGCTTCTGTCCGAAGACCAAGAAGGGCTTGCGTGGGCTTCCCCTTTTCTTCAAACATCCGAGCACGGGGGGAGGGGAAAAAAAAAAAAAATAAAAATAATAAAAATTAAAAAAAAAAAAAGAAAAAAAAGGGGATAAATCCATAAATCCATCTATATATAAAAAAAAAATTAAAATAAAATAAAAACCAAAGCCACGAAGAACCCCCAAGGTGATTTGTGTCGATGTCCCGTCAGTAGCTGAGGATCCCAGCCATTCCCCACCATCACTAACACACCACGCACGACAGGAGGAAAAAAAACAACTTTTCACCAGTGGACATCTCTTGCTCAGCCTGGATGGGCCAAAAAAAAATAACAACAACAACAAAAAAAAACAAGTCCCCACGGACAATTCCGGAAAAATGAAGAGGAGAAGAGGAAGAAAAAAAAAATTAAAAAAAAAAAAAATTCAAAAAATTTAAAAAAAAAAAAAAAAATCAACCAAAAAAAAATTTAACCAAAAAAAAAAAAAATAAATCCCCCCCAAGAATAAAATTGCCACCACCAAAAAACCATCAGTGGAATACAATTACAGCAGACAAAAATACACAACTAAGTGTACTGGGAGGGTCCCCCCCTTCCCAAGCTATTTTCCTAGTCCAGTATTTACATTTTTCACAAGTCTTATGCGGGATGCACCAAAAAAAAAAAACAAAAAACAACAAAAAAACCAAAGGAAAAAAAACCAACAAAAAAAAGTCCCAATAAAAAAAAAAAAAAATAAAGGAGTCCTTTATAGTGCCACCAAAGCCAGACGGAAAGAACCGGAAAACCAAAAAAAAAAAAAAATTCTTGGAAAGAAACCCCCAAAACCTTTAAAAACCAAATAAAAAAAATCCGTTTTTAGGGTTTCTCCGTTTTTTTGTGTGTGTGTGCCAGAGTTGCAGATCTCCAGATCAATCCGAGCGTGGCGGGGCCGGGCCGGGCGCGGGGGCCTCCCCTGGGCGGCGTTCCCGGCGCCTTCCCGAGGGCTGGAATTCCCAGGATTCAGTAGATGACCTCGTAGACCGTGGCCTTCTTGTCCCCAGAGCCCGTGACGATGTACTTGTCGTCCGCCGAGATGTCGCAGCTCAGCACCGAGGAGGATTCCTTGGACTGCGGCAGGGGAGAGAGCCCCTCAGGGGTGGGGAGGAGGAATTCCATTGGGGTTTGGGGAGGAATTCCATTGGGGTTTGGGGAGAAAACCCATGGAGTTTGGGGAGAAAACCCATGGAGTTTGGGGAGGAATCCCACTGGGGTTTGGGGAGAAAACCCATTGGGTTTGGATAGAGATTCCATTGGGGTTTGGGGAGAAAACCCATTGGGTTTGGATAGAGATTCCATTGGGGTTTGGGGAGAAAACCCATTGGGTTTGGATAGAGATTCCATTGGAGTTTGGGGAGGAATTCCATTGGGGTTTGGGGAGGAATTCCATTGGGTTTGGGGAGAAAACCCATTGGGTTTGGATAGAGATTCCATTGGGGTTTGGGGAGAAAACCCATTGGGTTTGGATAGAGATTCCATTGGAGTTTGGGGAGGAATTCCATTGGGTTTGGGGAGAAAACCCATTGGGTTTGGGGAGAAAACCCATTGGGTTTGGATAGAGATTCCATTGGAGTTTGGGGAGGAATTCCATTGGGGTTTGGAGAGAAATTTCATTGGGGTTTGGGGAGGAATTCCATTGGGGTTTGGGGAGGAATTCCATTGGGGGTTTGGGGAGGAATTCCACTGGGGTTTGGGGAGGAATTCCATTGGGGTTTGGGGAGGAATTCCATTGGGGTTTGGGGAGGAATCCCATTGGATTTGGATAGAGATTCCATTGGGGTTTGGGGAGGAATGCCATGGGGTTTGGGGGGGAATGCCATGGGGGTTTGGGGGGGAATTCCATGGGGGTTTGGGGGGGAATTCCATTTGGTTTGGGGAGAAATGCCATGGGGTTTGGGGAGGAATTCCACTGGGTCTGGGGAGGAATCCCATTGGGTTTGGATAGAGATTCCATCGGGTTTAGGGAAAAATCCCATTGGGTTTGGGGAAAAATCCCATCGGGTTTGGGGAGAACCCATCAGGTTGGGGTTCCAGGATCTCCCAGCAGCACCCGTGCCGGGGGCACCGGCACATCCCACACCCTGACACCGATCCGGCCATCCCAAAGGATCTTCCCTCTCCAGGATAATCCAGTGCAGGGATCTGGGAGGAGCCCCCACCCCGTGCCCCTCCCAAGCTCTCCTACCTGGAAGATGCTGGCTCCGTAGGGCGTCCTCCAGGCGTTGAGCAGGTTGTCCTTCCCGGTGCTCACAAACCACTTCCCTGCACCGGGAATTTGGGATCAGCGGCCGGATCTGAGGATCTGGCTGATCCCAGAGATTTGGGGGAAATGGGAAAACGTGGAGGCTCCCTGGGGAGTCCTGCCCGGCCCTGCTCTGCTGGGACAATCCAAGGGCTGCTTCCCACCTCCTGTGCTGCTGTCTGCAGCCACAGCAGGGATGGGGTTATGGGGAAAACCACAGCCAGGATGGGGTTATGGGGAAAACCACAGCCAGGATGGGGTTATGGGGAAAACCACAGCCAGGATGGGGTTATGGGGAAAACCACAGCCAGGATGGGGTTATGGGGAAAACCACAGCCAGGATGGGGTTATGGGGAAAACCACAGCCAGGATGGGGTTATGGGGATATCCACAGCCAGGATGGGGTTATGGGAATATCCACAGCCAGGATGGGGTTATGGGGACAACCACAGCCAGGATGGGGTTATGGGGATATCCACAGCCAGGATGGGGTTATGGGAATATCCACAGCCAGGATGGGGTTATGGGGACAACCACAGCCAGGATGGGGTTATGGGAATATCCACAGCCAAAACCAGGATGGGGTTATGGGGATATCCACAGCCAGGATGGGGTTATGGGATAACCCCTGCCAAAACCAGGATTGGGTTATGGGAATATCCACAGCCAAAATCAGGATGGGGTTATGGGAATATCCACAGCCAGGACTGGGTTATGGGGATAAACCCCTGCCAAAACCAGGATTGGGTTATGGGAATATCCACAGCCAGGATGGGGTTATGGGATAACCCCTGCCAAAACCAGGATTGGGTTATGGGAATATCCACAGCCAAAATCAGGATGGGGTTATGGGAATATCCACAGCCAGGACTGGGTTATGGGGATAAACCCCTGCCAAAACCAGGATGGGGTTATGGGAATATCCACAGCCAAAACCAGGATGGGGTTATGGGGATAAACCCCTGCCAAAACCAGGATGGGGTTATGGGGATAAACCCAGCACACCTGGGGTGCCTTTATGGGAATAACCTCAGCCACAGCTGGGATAGGATTACGGGAATAACCCCAGCACAGCCAGAATGGAGTTATGGGGATAATCCCACTACAGCCAGGAGGGAGTTATGGGAATAACCCCTGCAAAAATCAGGATGGGGTTATGGGGATAAACCCCACCACAGCTTGGATGGGTTTGTTTGTTTGTTTGGTTTTTTTGTCTTTTTTTTTTTTTTTTTTTTTTTTTTTTGTTTTGTTTTGTTTTGGTTTTTTTTGGGTTTTTTTGGTTTTTTTTTTTTTTTTTTTGTTTTTTTTTTTTTTTTTTTTTGTTTTTTTTTTTTTTGGTTTTTTTTTTTTTTTTTAACCACAGCCGTATCTGGGATGGGATTATGGGAATAACCACAGCCACAGCGGGGATAGGATTATGGGAATAACCACAGCCACAGCTGGGATAGAATTATGGGAATAACCACAGCCACAGCTGGAATTGGGTTATGGGGCTAAACCCCAAAGTGCAGCATCCATGGGATGGATCCTGCTGATGGGAAACATCCGTGCTCAGCCCCTCCATGGCTCTGAGCTCCATCCCTTCCTGCAGTTCATGGACATCCCTGTTTCCCATCCGTTTCCCACCCCTGGAGCTGTCCATGGCCAGGCTGGACGGGGCTTGGAGCACCCTGGGATAGCAGGAGGTGTCCCAATTGAAGGTTCCTTCCGACCCCAAACACTCCACGATTCCACCATCCCCATCCATGAGCCAGGGGACCATGAGACCAGCCTGAAGGTCCCTCCCAACCCAACCCAACTGAACCCAACTGAACCGAACCCAAATGAACCCAATCCATCCCAACCCAACTGAACCCAACCCAACCCAAACGAACCCAACTCAACCCAACCCAACCCATCCCAACCCAACCGAACCCAACCCAACCCAACTGAACTCAACCCAACTGAACTCAACCAAACCGAATTCAACCCAACCCAACTGAACCCAACTCAACCAAACCCAAGTGAACCCAATCCATCCCAACCCAACTGAACCCAACCCAACTGAACTGAACCCAACCCAATCCATCCCAACCCAACTGAACCCAACTCAACCAAACCCATCCCATCCCAACCCAACTGAACCCAACCCAACTGAACCCAACTGAACTCAACCCAACCCAACTGAACCCAACTCAACCAAACCCAACCCAACCCATCCCAACCCAACCGAACCCAACCCAACCGAACTCAACCCATCCCAACCCAACCGAACCCAACCCAACCGAACTGAACCCAACCCAACCGAACTGAACCCAACCCAACCCATCCCAACCCAACCCATCCCAACCCAACTGAACCCAACCCAACCGAACTGAACCCAACCCAACCGAACCGAACCCATCCCAACCCAACCGAACTGAACCCAACCCAACCGAACCGAACCCATCCCAACCCAACCGAACTGAACCCAACCCAACCGAACCCAACCCA
This sequence comes from Phylloscopus collybita, assembly GCA_027886175.1. NCBI lineage: Eukaryota > Metazoa > Chordata > Aves > Passeriformes > Phylloscopidae > Phylloscopus > Phylloscopus collybita. Next base: position 35,917 of record JAJNNQ010000010.1, on the reverse strand, counting down.
TCCCATCCCATCCCAACCCAACCGATCCCAACCCAACCGATCCCAACCCATCCCAACCCATCCCACCCCACGATCCCGTCCCTGCCCCCGGCTCACCGCAGTAGGCGAATTTGAGGGAGAGGACGCAGCTCTCGTGCAGGTGCAGCTGGTACTTGTCGGGCTTGGTGTGGTGCAGCACCTCCACGTTGCTGCTCTCCATGCCCACCGCCAGCCACTCGCCCGTTGGGCAGTACCCCAGGGAGAAGATCTGCGGGAAGCGGGAGAGGGGCGGGGATCAGCGGGAATTCCCAGCCAGAGAGCCTCCAGGAGCCTCCCAACCCAGCTGTTCCGGGATTTGTGGCACTGCTGGAGCTGCTGGTCAGCCCCAGATGGGTGCAGCAGGTTTGGAGAGGCAGATCCATGGGTTTGGATTGGCTCTGGGATGAGCTGACCAGCTCCAGGTGGGTGCAGAAGGTTTGGAGAGCAGATCCATGGGTTTGGATTGGCTCTGGGATGAGCTGACCAGCCCCAGATGGATGGAGTAGATTTGGAGAGGCAGATCCATGGGTTTGGATTGGCTCTGGGATGAGTTGACCAGCCCCAGATGGGTGGAGCAGGTTTGGAGAGGCAGATCCATGGGTTTGGATTGGCTCTGGGATGAGCTGGCCAGCCCCAGATGGATGGAGTAGATTTGGAGAGGCAGATCCGTGGTTTGGATGGCCTTGGGACGAGCCGGCCAGCTCCAGGTGGGTGCAGCAGGTTTGGAGAGGCAGATCCATGGGTTTGGATGGCTCCATCCCCATGGACAGTGCTGCCCTTGCCCAGCTCTGCCCCTCGGGATCAGGGAGGCCGGCACTTTGGGAGGCTCTGTTGGGGGAGGCAGGATCCTGATCCCAGATCCCTGCTCCCATCCCACCCACAGGCATCCCACGAGGAGAGCTGCTCCCTCACCCCACAAGGATGGCAAAGAGGAGCTGGCACGAGACCCAGGCAGCCCCATGGCTCCGGCATTCCCGGGCCACAGCAGATCCAGCGCGAACGGCCACGCTGGGAGCTCCCAGGGACAACTTCCCAGCAGGAGCAGCCCCCTCCTGCAGTTTTCCACAGGGACAGGTGAATCCCAGTGCCAGCCCCATTCCCAGAGCTGTACCTGGGAGGTGAATCCCCATTCCCATGGGTGGTGAATCCCCATTCCCTGGGCCGTACCTGGGAGGTGAATCCCCATTCCCATGGGAGGTGAATCCCCGTTCCCAGGGCCGTACCTGGGAGGTGAATCCCCATTCCCATGGGTGGTGAATCCCCATTTCCATGGGAGGATAATCCCCGTTCCCAGGGCTGTACCTGGGAGGTGAATCCCCGTTCCCATGGGAGGTGAATCCCCATTTCCATGGGAGGATAATCCCCCGTTCCCAGGGCTGTACCTGGGAGGTGAATCCCCATTCCCATGGGAGGTGAATCCCCATTTCCATGGGAGGATAATCCCCGTTCCCAGGGCTGTACCTGGGAGGTGAATCCCCGTTCCCATGGGAGGTGAATCCCCATTTCCATGGGAGGATAATCCCCGTTCCCAGGGCCATACCTGGGAGGTGAATCCCTGTTCCCATAGGAGGTGAATCCCCGTTCCCAGGGCTGTACCTGGGAGGTGAATCCCCATTCCCATGGGAGGTGAATCCCCGCTCCCATGGGAGGTGAATCCCCGATCCCAGGGCCGTACCTGGGAGGTGAATCCCCATTCCCATGAGAAGTGAATCCCCGCTCCCAGGGCCGTACCTGGGAGGTGAATCCCCCTTCCCATGGGAGGTGAATCCCCGTTCCCAGGGCCGTACCTGGGAGGTGAATCCCCGTTCCCAGGGCTGTACCTGGGAGGTGAATCCCCATTCCCATGGGAGGTGAATCCCCGTTCCCAGGGCCATACCTGGGAGGTGAATCCCTGCTCCCACGGGAGGTGAATCCCCATTCCCAGGGCCCTACCTGGGAGGTGAATCCCCGTTCCCATGGGAGGTGAATCCCCATTCCCAGGGCCGTACCTGGGAGGTGAATCCCCATTCCCATGGGTGGTGAATCCCCATTCCCAGGGCCGTACCTGGGAGGTGAATCCCCATTCCCATGGGAGGTGAATCCCCATTTCCATGGGAGGTGAATCCCCGCTCCCAGGGCCGTACCTGGGAGGTGAATCCCCATTCCCATGAGAGGTGAATCCCCGATCCCAGGGCCGTACCTGGGAGGTGAATCCCCATTCCCATGGGTGGTGAATCCCTGATCCCAGGGCCATACCTGGGAGGTGAATCCCTGTTCCCATAGGAGGTGAATCCCCGTTCCCAGGGCTGTACCTGGGAGGTGATCCCCATTCCCATGGGAGGTGAATCCCCATTTCCATGGGAGGTGAATCCCTGCTCCCAGGGCCGTACCTGGGAGGTGAATCCCCGTTCCCATGGGAGGTGAATCCCCGATCCCAGGGCCGTACCTGGGAGGTGAATCCCCATTCCCATGAGAGGTGAATCCCCGCTCCCATGGGAGGTGAATCCCCATTCCCATGAGAGGTGAATCCCCGCTCCCATGGGAGGTGAATCCCCATTCCCATGGGAGGTGAATCCCGCTCCCATGGGTGGTGAATCCCCATTCCCATGAGAGGTGAATCCCCATTCCCATGGGAGGTGAATCCCCGATCCCAGGGCCGTACCTGGGAGGTGAAGTCGTGCTGCTGCAGCTGCCGCCCTTCCCGCAGGTCCCAGGATCGCACCGTGTTGTCCAGGCCCCCCGTCCACAGCTTCGTACCGTCGTGGGAGATGTCTATGCAGCTGGCCCCGTCCGTGTGGCCTTGGAATTGCCTTGGGAGCAGTGGAAAAAAGGATGGAATTCCGCCAGGGGAGCACCGGGAACAGCGCGGAGCTGTGCTGGAGCAGCTCATCCGCACCAAACGTTCCTGGAAATCCGTCCAGGAGCTGAGGCCAGGAGCACCAGGGTCAGGGATGAGCTCCAGGAGGTGGAGCAGCAGCATCACCTGGAGTGGGGCTCCTGGCACCAGCCCGGAGAGCGTGGTGGGCTCTCCATCCCTGGAATGTTCAACATTCCAGGCTGGACAGGCCTTGGAGCAAGCTGGGAGAGCAGGAAGTGCTTCCAGCCAAGGAGAAGAGGGGAGGGACCAGGACGGGGAGGAAAAGGGACCAGGATGAGGGGGAAGAGGAAAAGGGACCAGGATGAGGGGGAAGAGGAAAAGGGAGCAGGATGAGGGGGAAGAGGAAAAGGGACCAGGATGAGGGGGAAGAGGAAAGGGGACCAGGATGAGGGGGAAGAGGAAAAGGGGACCAGGATGAGGGGGAAGAGGAAAAGGGGACCAGGATGAGGGGGAAGAGGAAAAGGGACCAGGATGAGGGGGAAGAGGAAAGGGGACCAGGATGAGGGGGAAGAGGAAAGGGGACCAGGATGAGGGGGAAGAGGAAAAGGAACCAGGATGAGGGGGAAGAGGAAAGGGGACCAGGATGAGGGGGAAAAGAGGAAAGACATGGCAATGGGGTGGGAAAAGAGGAATAGGGACATTGATGGAAAGAAGAGGAAAAGGGATGTTGACAAAAGGAAAAGGGGCATTGAGAAAAGAAGAGGAAAAAAGGGATATGGACAATAGGAAGAGGGGCATTGACAAAAGAGGAAAAGGAATGTTGACAAAAGGAAAAGGGGCATTGAGGAAAAAAGAGGAAAAGGGATATGGACAATAGGAAGCGGGATGCTGACCAGAGGAAAAGGGGCACTGAGGAAGAGGAAAAGGGATGTTGACAAAAGAAGAAGAAAAGGAATGTCGACAAAAGGAAAAGGGGCATTGAGGAAGAGGAAAAGGGATGGTGACAAAAGAAGAGGAAAAGGGATGTCGACAAAAGGAAAAGGGGCATTGACAAAAGAGGAAAAGGGATGGTGACCAGAGGAAAAGGGATGTTGACAAAAGGAACAGGCAAAGGGACACTGACAAAGGGAACAGGCAAAGAGACGTCGTGGGGGAAGAGGAAGAGGAGCACTGCCAGGAGAAGGGACATGACAGGGTAAATAAAAACCAACCTTCCAGGTCCTTCCCACCCCACCCCAGCCCCGGGGCTCACCTGACCAGGGTCTGGTTGTGCAGGTCCCAGACGGCGATGTTGCCGTCGCTGCAGCAGGAGAAGCAGACCTTGGCGTCGGGGCTGATGGCCAGCGCGTAGCAGGCCGGCGCCGAGGAGGTCAGCTCGGCCTTGATGCGCGGCGTGGGCGACGCCAGGTCCCAGATGGTCAGCGTGCTGGCCTCGCCCCCCACGATCAGCGTGCGGCCGTCCGGCAGCAGCTTGCAGGAGCGGATGTAGTTATCCCTGTTCTGGGGAGACACGGCAGCCTCAGGGCACCCGGACACAGCCACGGAGCCAGGGAGGGAGGGAAAGGGGGTGGGAGGGGAAGGAGGTGGAGGGGAAGGGGGAAAAGGGATGTGGAGAGGGGAGAGGGAAAGGGGATGGGGAAAGGGGAAAAGGGACGTTGATGGAGCAAGAGGAAAAGGGATGTTTGATGGGGAAAAGAGGGAAAGGAAGAGGGGAAGAGGGGAAGAGGGGAAAGAGGGGAAAGAGGGGAAAGAGGGGAAAGAGGGGAAAGAGGGGAAAGAGGGGAAAGAGGGGAAAGAGGGGAAAGAGGGGAAAGAGGGGAAAGAGGGGAAAGAGGGGAAAGAGGGGAAAGAGGGGAAAGAGGGGAAAGAGGGGAAAGAGGGGAAAGAGGGGAAAGAGGGGAAAGAGGGGAAAGAGGGGAAAGAGGGGAAAGAGAGGGGAAAGAGGGGAAAGAGGGGAAAGAGGGGAAAGAGGGGAAAGAGGGGAAAGAGGGGAAAGAGGGGAAAGAGGGGAAAGAGGGGAAAGAGGGGAAAGAGGGGAAAGAGGGGAAAGAGGGGAAAGAGGGGAAAAAGAGGGGAAAAAGAGGGGAAAGAGGGGAAAGAGGGGAAAGAGGGGAAAGAGGGGAAAGAGGGGAAAGAGGGGAAAGAGGGGAAAGAGGGGAAAGGAACACTGATGGGGAAAAGAGGAAAAGGGAGGATGGGGAGAAGAACAGGGATGTTGATGAGGGAAAGAGGAAAAGGGACCGTGATAGGGAAAAGAGGAAAGGGATGTTGATGGGGAAAAGAGGAAAAGGGATATTGATGGGGAGAAGAAGAGAAGGGATGTTGATGGGGTAAGGAGGAAAAGAAGAAATGGAACATTGATGGGGAAAAGAGGAAAAGGGAGGATGGGGAGAAGAACAGGGATGTTGATGGGGAAAAGAGGAAAAGGAATGTTGATGAGGCAAGAGGAAAAGGGAGGATGGGGAGAACGAAAAGGATGTTGATGGGGAAAAGAGGAAAAGGGACAATTATGGGGAAAAGAGGAAAAAAGAGGAGGAGAGGCGGAGAGGGAGAATGTTGATGATGCAAGAGGAAAAGGGACCATGATGGGGAGAGAGGAAAAGGGACCATGATGGGGAGAAGACGGCAACAGGGCGAGAAAAGAGGAAAAGGGACACTGAGGTGGAGAAGAGAAAACGGGAAATTTAAGAGGAGGAGAGGAAAAGGGAAATTTAGGAGGAGGAGAGGAAAAGGGAGATTTAAGAGGAGGAGAGGAAAAGGGAAATTTAGGAGGAGGAGAGGAAAAGGGAGATCTAAAAGGGTGAAAAGAGAGATAACAGGAAGAGGAAAAAGACAGAAGTGGAAGAGGAAGAGTTGGAAACAGGGAGAAAGCACCGGGATATTATGGGGGAAGAGGAAAGGGCAGCCGGGGAAAGAGGAAACACCGACAGTGACATCAACGGGGAGGAGGTGACACCACCAGAGGCAGGGGTGACAGCAGAGGAGGGGGACACATCCCTGGGGCCAGCAGCAGCCTCCCTCCCTCCCTCCCTCCCTCCCTCACCAGGCAGTCCAGCTGGGAGATGGGGCTCTTGCTGCCGGGCTGGCTGATGTCCCAGATCTTGACGCAGCCCTTGCCGCCGGTGTAGACGTGGCGGGTGGGGTTGCTGATGGTGACGGCGCAGACCACCTCGCCGTGGCTCAGCGTGTTGATCTGCCGCGCGTGCCGCGGGATGCCGGGCCCCGCCAGCGCGTCGTGGGGGAACGGCACCGGCTGCATCTGCCCGTCGGCGCTGACGTGGAAGGAGTAGGCTCTGCCCGGGGATGGGGATGGGGTTAGCTCCAGGCAGGGACAGACCAGATGGGCACATTGTGGTGTCCCCCAAAAGGACAGTCCAGAGTGTCACATGGTGTCCCCCAAAAGGACAACCCAGCTGGTCACATCGTGTCCCCTAAAGGCCAGTCCAGAGTGTCACATCGTGGTGTCCCCAAAAAGGCCAGTCCAGAGTGTCACATCGTGGTGTCCCCCAAAAGGACAGTCTAGAGTGTCACACGGTGTCTCCCAAAAGGCCAGCCCAGCTGGTCACATCGTGGTGTCCCCTAAAAGGCCAGCCCAGCTGGTCACATTGTGGTGTTCCCCAAAAGGACAGCCCAGCTGGTCACATTGTGGTGTCCCCCAAAAGGACAGCCCAGCTGGTCACATCGTGGTGTGTCCCCCAAAAGGCCAGTCCAGAGTGTCACATGGTGTCCCCCAAAAGGACAGCCCAGCTGGTCACATCGTGGTGTGTCCCCCAAAAGGACAGCCCAGCGTGTCACATGGTGTCCCCCAAAAGGGCAGTCCACAGTGTCACATGGTGGTGTCCCCAAAAGGACAGCCCAGCTGGTCACATGGTGGTGTCCCCCAAAAGGACAGCCCAGCTGGTCACACTGTGGTGTCCCCCAAAAGGACAGCCTAGCTGGTCACATCGTGGTGTCCCCCAAAAGGCCAGCCCAGAGTGTCACATTGTGGTGTTCCCCAAAAGGACAGCCCAGCCTGTCACATGGTGGTGTCCCCTAAAAGGCCAGCCCAGCTGGTCACATCGTGGTGTCCCCCAAAAGGACAGCCCAGCTGGTCACATTGTGGTGTCCCCCAAAAGGCCAGTCCAGCTGGTCACATGGTGGTGTCCCCCAAAAGGGCAGTCCAGATGGGCACATCGTGGTGTCCCCCAAAAGGACAGCCCAGCTGGTCACATTGTGGTGTCCCCTAAAAGGACAGCCCAGATGGGCACATCGTGGTGTCCCCCAAAAGGCCAGCCCAGCTGATCACACCGTGGTGTCCCCCAAAAGGACAGCCCAGCTGGTCACATCGTGGTGTCCCCCAAAAGGACAGCCCAGCCTGTCACATCGTGTCCCCTAAAGGCCAATCCAGAGTGTCACATCGTGGTGTCCCCCAAAAGGACAGCCCAGCTGGTCACATTGTGGTGTCCTCCAAAAGGACAGCCCAGCTGGTCACATTGTGGTGTCCTCCAAAAGGACAGCCCAGCTGGTCACATCGTGGTGTCCCCCAAAAGGACAGCCCAGCTGGTCACATCGTGGTGTCCCCCAAAAGGACAGCCCAGCTGGTCACATTGTGGTGTCCCCTAAAAGGACAGCCCAGCTGGTCACATTGTGGTGTCCCCCAAAAGGCCAGCCCAGCTGGTCACATTGTGGTGTCCCCAAAAGGCCAGTCCAGAGTGTCACATTGTGGTGTGTCCCCCAAAAGGACAGCCCAGCTGGTCACATCGTGGTGTCCCCCAAAAGGACAGCCCAGCTGGTCACATCGTGGTGTCCCCCAAAAGGCCAGCCCAGCTGGTCACATTGTGGTGTCCCCAAAAGGCCAGTCCAGAGTGTCACATTGTGGTGTGTCCCCCAAAAGGACAGCCCAGCTGGTCACATCGTGGTGTCCCCCAAAAGGACAGCCCAGCTGGTCACATCGTGGTGTCCCCCGAAAGACCAGCCCAGCTGGTCACATCGTGGTGTGTCCCCCAAAAGGACAGCCCAGCTGGTCACATCGTGGTGTCCCCCAAAAGGACAGCCCAGCTGGTCACATCGTGGTGTCCCCCAAAAGGACAGCCCAGCTGGTCACATTGCGTTGTCCCCCAAAAGACCAGCCCAGCTGGGCACATCGTGGTGTCCTCCAAAAGGACAGCCCAGCTGGTCACATCGTGGTGTCCCCCAAAAGGACAGCCCAGCTGGTCACATTGCGTTGTCCCCCAAAAGACCAGCCCAGCCTGTCACATGGTGGTGTCCCCCAAAAGGACAGCCCAGCTGGTCACATCGTGGTGTTCCCCTAAAAGGCCAGCCCAGCTGGTCACATCGTGGTGTCCCCCAAAAGGACAGCCCAGCTGGTCACATTGTGGTGTCCCCCAAAAGGACAGCCCAGATGGGCACATCGTGGTGTCCTCCAAAAGGACAGCCCAGCTGGTCACATGGTGGTGTCCCCTAAAAGGACAGCCCAGCTGGTCACATTGCGTTGTCCCCCAAAAGGACAGCCCAGCTGGTCACATGGTGGTGTCCCCCAAAAGGACAGCCCAGCTGGTCACATTGCGTTGTCCCCCAAAAGGACAGCCCAGCTGGTCACATTGCGTTGTCCCCCAAAAGGACAGCCCAGCTGGTCACATTGTGGTGTCCCCCAAAAGGACAGCCCAGCTGGTCACATCGTGGTGTCCTCCAAAAGGACAACCCAGCCTGTCACATTTTGTCCCCCAAATGGACCCAAACTGATCAAAATGTGAGACCTGGTGACTGTTTGTCCATTTTGTGACCATTTTGGGTCCATTTTGTGTCCACTTTGTATCCACGTTGTGACCACTTTGTGACCACTTTGTGTCCATTTTGTGCCCATTATGGGTCCACCTTGTGTCCACTTTGTATCCACCTTGTGTCCATTTTGGGACGACTTTGTGCCCATTTTGGGTCCATTTTGTGCCCATTTTGTGCCCATTTTGGGTCCACCCTTGGGTGCAGCCCTGGCCAGGCGCTGTCCTGCCCGAGGTGAACCCTGAGGCCTTTCAATAAACCCCTGCTTTCCTCTCCAGCTGCTCAGTCCATCCCAGCTCCACCTCCCCAAGGCATCACTCCCTCCCTCCCTCCCCTCCCCTCCAACCCCACAGAACTCCGGCAGTTTTCATTCAGTTTTCACTCAGTTTTCACTCACGGTTTCCCTCCGGGGATGGAGGCCAGGCTGGAGGGCAGCCCCGGGGCTCTCATGGGGGGGTGAGGGTCAAACCCGACCTGCGGGGGGAGCGCGGCCACGGGTCAGGCTGGACCGGGACCGGGAATCCCGCACAACCTCCCACCCCTGACCCTCCCCGGGCAGCCCCTGACCCGCCCCGGGCAGCCCCTGCTCCCCCCAGTGCTCAGTGATGGGTGTTTGCCCCTCGGCAGGAAGGGGAAGCAGCCAGGGTTTGGGGTCTGCAGGAAGCGGGTGGGACACGCTCCCGCTCCCATGTGTCCATCCCAAACCCCCAGGGATGGGGTCGGCCCCGCAGCCCCAGGGCAGAAACCCCAATCTGGGCTGGAAGGGCAGCGTTTGACTGCACGTGCTGCCTGAGAACAGGGGTGTGGGGAGAGGGGTGGGAAGGGGGCTGAGGGGTGGGGTACAGGGCCAAGGAATGGGATACAGAGCTGAGGAGAAGGATATGGGGCTGAGGAATGGGATACAGGGCTGGGGAATGGGATATGGGGTGAAGGAACAGGATACAGAGCTGGGGAATGGGATATGGGGCTGAAGAATAGGTTATGGGGCTGAGGAATGGGATACAGGGCTGGGGAATGGGGTATGGGGCCAAGGAATGGGATATGGGGCCAAGGAATGGGATAAGAGGCTGAGGAACGGGATACAGGGCCGAGGAGTGAGATAAGGGACCGAGGAATGGGACAAAGAGCTGAGGAATGGGATAAGGGGCTGAAGAGCGGGATATGGGGATGAGGAGGGGGATATGGGACTGAGGAATGGGACAAGGGGCCGAGGAGTGGGATATGGGGACGAGGAGCAGAATATAGGGCTGAGGAGCGGGATAAGGAGCTGAGAAGCAGGATATAGGGCTGAGGAACGGGATAAGGAGCTGGGGAATGGCCCAAGGGGCCGAGGAACAAGAAGGAGAACCCCCAATCCAGCATCACACGCACATCACCCCAGCAGGCAGCACCTCCATCGCCACACCCCCACCTCCAACCCCACCCCACAGCCAACCTCAGGGAGAGAAGACACCTGTGAACCCCCCCCCGAGCCCCCCACCACCCCGGGGAGAAAGGAGCTAAAAGTGCTACGTACAGCTCCAAAGCTCACCATTGGCGACCGGCCGTAGGCGGCGGCGGCGGCGGCGGCGGCGCTCATCTGCGGCGGGAGGTTGTGCAGCCCCGCGTAGGCGCCCGGGCTGCTCAGAGAGCCGTTCATCTCGTGGTGCCCCATCATGGCAAAGGGCGCCGCGTAGGAGCCCGCGATGGAGATGGGCGTCCGCAGGGCAGAGGCTGCGCCGGGGAGGGGACAGGGTCAGCGAGGGGATGGGGACACAGCAGGGATGGGGACACGGGCAGGGAGGGGATGGGGACATGGGCAGGGAGGGGACAGTGAGGGGACAGAGTCAGGGAGGGGATGGGGACACGGCAGGGATGGGGACACGGGCAGGGAGGGGATGGGGACATGGGCAGGGAGGGGACAGTGAGGGGACAGAGTCAGCGAGGGGATGGGGACACGGCAGGGATGGGGACACGGCAGGGATGGGGACACGGCAGGGATGGGGACACGGCAGGGATGGGGACACGGCAGGGATGGGGACACGGCAGGGAGGAGATGGGGACATGGGAAGGGAGGGGATGGGGACATGGGAAGGGAGGGGACAGTGAGGGGACAGAGTCAGCGAGGGGATGGGGACACGGCAGGGAGGGGATGGGGACATGGGAAGGGAGGGGATGAGGACAGCAGCAGGCAGGGGACAGTGAGGGGACAGAATCAGGGAGGGGACAGTGAGGGGACAGAGTCAGGGAGGGGATGGGGACAGCATCAGGGAGGGGACAGTGAGGGGACAGAGTCAGGGAGGGGACACAGGTAGGGAGAGGATGGGGACATGGCAGGGAGGGGATGGGGGCAGCGGCGGGGAGGGGACACAGGCAGGAAGGGGACACAGCAGGGAGGGGACAGCGGCAGGGTGGGGATGGGGACAGCATCAGGGAAGGGATACAGGCAGGGAGGGGACACAGGCAGGGAGGGGATGGGGACATGAGCAGGGATGGGGACACGAGCAGGGGACATGGACAGGGGACAATGGGCTGGGGACATGGGCAGAGGACACTGAATGGCTGGGGACATGAGGAGGGCTGAGACACAGAACAGCTGGGACACATGCAGGGCTGGGGACATGGGCAGGGCTGGGGACACCAGCAGGGCTGGGGACACCAGCAGGGCTGGGGACACCGGCAGGGCTGGGGACACATGCAGGGCTGGGGACATGGGCAGAGAAAGCAGCAGAGCACGGCCACAGAAAAACCCAACCCCCGGCCCACCAGTCCCTTGTCCCCAGCCCAGAGCACCCAGTGCCACATCCAGGTGTTCCCTGGACAGCGATGGGGTCTCCACCTCCCCTCCCCATCCATGGGGCAGCCCATCCCAAGGGAACACCCTCCACAGGCAGAAACTCCTCCCCATGTCCAAGGCCAGCTCCCCCCGGCACAGCTCCAGGCTGTGCCCCTCATCCCAACCCCGCTCACCTCCCTCCTCACCCCCCATCAACGCAACCCCCAGCCCGAATCTGCTGCTCCCCGCTGCCGGGAGCCGTGCTGGGGACAGCGGTGACCCCCCTGGGGACACCCCCAGTACCCACCCAGGGGGTCCATGCCGCCGGGTTTGCCGGGCATGGGCCGCAGCCCCGGGGTGCTGCTGGTGCCCGGGGTGGGAGCGTCGTTCCGGGGCGTCGGAGTGTTGGACTTGAGGCCGGGCGTGGAGGATTTGTCGTTCTGGGGAGAGGAGGGAAAAAGGGAGGAAAAGGCAAGGATGAGCCCCAGGTACACAAACAGCTCCCCACCCATTCCCGGAGCCCGCAGGGGAGGGGACATACGTGGCCCAGGTCCTTGGTCTTGGAGGAGGGAGTGCTGCTGGAGGAGGCCACCGAGGCCGGGCTGTTGGGAGCGTCGCCCTTCTTCAGCCCGCGGGCTTTGTCCAGGCCGTTCTCCGGGGGGGAATGCGCCGGGCTCACCCGGGGGGTGGCGGGGTCCTGCCGGGCGGGAAAAGGCTTGGAATGCCCATGGGGGGGAAAGGCATGGAATGCCCATAGTGGGGAAAGGCATGGAATGCGCAATGGTGGGAAAAGGCTTGGAATGCCCCATAAGTGGGAAAAGCCTTGGAATGCCCATAGTGGGAAAAGGCTTGGAATGCCCCATAAGTGGGAAAAGGCTTGGAATGCCCCATAGTGGGAAAAGGCTTGGAATGCCCATGGTGGGGAAAGCCTTGGAATGCCCCATAAGTGGGAAAAGGCTTGGAATGCCCATGGGGGGAAAAGCCTTGGAACGCCCATGGTGGGAAAACGCTTGGAATGCCCCATAAGTGGGGAAAGGCTTGGAATGCCCATAGTGGGAAAAGCCTTGGAATGCGCAATGGTGGGAAAAGGCTTGGAATGCCCCATAAGTGGGAAAAGGCTTGGAATGCCCATGGGGGGGAAAGGCTTGGAATGCCCCATAAGTGGGAAAAGGCTTGGAATGCCCGTGGTGGGAAAAGGCTTGGAATGCCCGTGGTGGGGAAAGGCTTGGAATGCCCCATAGTGGGAAAAGGCTTGGAATGCCCCATAAGTGGGGAAAGGCTTGGAATGCCCATAGGGGGAAAAGGCTTGGAATGCCCCATAAGTGGGAAAAGATATGGGGCTGACGAATGGGATATGGGGGCGAGGAATGAGATAAAGGGCTGGGAACGGGATATGGGGCTGAGGAACGGGATATGGGGGGTGAGGAACGGGATACGGGGCCGAGGAGTGGGATATGGGGCCGAGGAGTGGGATACAGAGCTGGGGAATGGGATATGGGGCTGGGAACGGGATATGGGGCTGGGAAGGGGATATGGGGCTGGGGAACGGGATATGGGGCTGGGAACGGGATATGGGGCTGGGGAACGGGATATGGGGCTGGGGAACGGGATATGGGGCTGGGAATGGGATACAGGGCTGGGAATGGGATACAGGGCTGAGGAACAGGATACGGGATACAGAGCTGAGGAATGGGATACAAGAACTCCTTGCTCTGCCTTAAAACAGGGATTCAGTGAGAGGGACGGGAAGGGGGGTGAGGGGCTGGGTAAGGGGCCGAGGAACGCTTCTCCTTCAGGGCTGGGAGCTCCCTAAGGAAATCGCTTCCCACATCCCAAAGCCAGCCAGGCCTCACCTCGTTGGAGACGTCGACCACCAGGTCATCGCTCTTGTCACCATCGCTGTCCTGGAAGGCAGAAGGTGTCAGACCCCACAGGGAGCCCCCAGGAACCAGGAGGGGGGGATCAGCCCCCCGAGGAGCCAAACCACCCCCAGCAGCAGCAGGGCACTGGGCTGGAGGTCAGTGGGAATTTTTTCATGGGAAATCCAGTCAAGGTGTAAAAAGGGCTGGAGTTCAGTGGGAATTTTTTTCATGGAAAAGGCAGTCAAGGTGTAAAAAGGGCTGGAGTTCAGTGGGAATTTTTTCATGGGAAATGCAGTCAAGGTGTGAGAAGGACACCTGGGCTGCAGTTCAGTGGGAATTTTTTCATGGGAAATGCAGTCAAGGTGTAAGAAGGACACTCAGGCTGGAGTTCAGTGGGAATTTTTCCATGGAAAAGGTAGTCAAGGTATAAAAAGGGCTGGAGTTCAGTGGGAATTTTTTCATGGAAAAGGCAGTCAAGGTGTAAGAAGGACACTTGGGCTGGAGGTCAGTGGGAATTTTTTCATGGAAAAGGCAGTCAAGGTGTAAAAAGGACACCTGGGCTGGATTTCAGCGGGAATTTTTCCATGGAAAAGGCAGTCAAGGTGTAAGAAGGACACTCAGGCTGGAGTTCAGTGGGAATTTTTCCATGGAAAAGGTAGTCAAGGTGTAGAAAGGGCTGGAGTTCAGTGGGAATTTTTTCATGGAAAAGGCAGTCAAGGTGTAAAAAGGGCTGGAGTTCAGCGGGAATTTTTTCATGGAAAAGGCAGTCAAGGTGCAGGAAGGGCCAGGGGTGCAGTCAGTCAGTGGCATGGACGTGGCACTTGGGGACACGGATCACGGTGGCCTTGGCCGCGCTGTGACCCCACCAAGACCTTTTCCAGCCTGAACCATCCCGTAGCTCTCCGCCCTCTCAGCTCCCCCAGCACCCAAGGGTGGCACCCCGGGGCGTGTCCCTGTCCCTGTCCCTCACATATCGGCTCATGCTGTCCTTCTCCTCCGCTTTCCTCTTCTTGGAGTCCAGGCCGTAGTCGCTGGAGCTGCGGTGCTTCTCGCTGGCCCGCAGGCTCTCCGAGGGCGACACCGAGTTGTTCTGGGGAGAGACCAGAGCCTCTCTGCAGGGGCAGCAGCAGCAGGGAAAAGGGGAAGGGGGGCTCCACCAGCCCTGCCTGAGATCGCAGCTCTCACAGTTTCAGGTTCTGTGCCCCCCTAAGGATGCAGCTCTGAGCCTCACACTCGGGGTCACTCAGCTCTCCTCACAGAACAAGCAGGCAAAACAAATCCTGCTCCTGCTGCACACCAAGGACAACTTTCAGCCCCAAAAGGACAAATGAGGGTGGCTGGAGGGTGGAAGAAGAAGGATGGGACCTCACAGCCTGAAGCTGGAATTGGACAATTAAATCCCAATGTGCAAATGGACCAAAACTGATAAAAAATGTAAAATCTTGGGATCAGGGAGCCGTTGTGTGTGGCCATTCCCAACCCACCCAACCCACTCAGCTCTGCACAGAGCAGGGACACAAAACAAATCCTGCTCCTGCTGCACACCAAGGACAACTTTCAGCCCCAAAAAGCACAAACCAGGGTGGGCTGGAGGGAGGAAGGAGAAGGATGGGACCTCACAACCTGCAGCTGGAATTGGACAATTAAACCCCAATGTGCAAATGGACCAAAACTGATTAAAAAATGTCAAATCTCGTGATGGGGCAGCCATTGTGTGTGGCCATTCCAACCCACCCAACTCTGCACAGAGCAGGGACACAAAACAAATCCTGCTCCTGCTGCACACCAAGGACAACTTTCAGCCCCAAAAAGCACAAACCGGGGTGGGCTGGAGGGAGGAACAAGAAGGATGGGACCTCACAACCCGCAGCTGGAATTGGACAATTAAACCAAATGGACCAAAACTGATAAAAAATGTCAAATCTCGTGATCAGGGAGCCGTTGTGTGTGGCCAGTCTCAACCCACCCAACCCACCCAACCCTGCACAGAGCAGGGACACAAAACAAATCCTGCTCCTGCTGCACACCAAGGACAACTTTCAGCCCCAAAAAGCACAAACAGGGGTGGCTGGAGGGAGGAAGGAGAAGGATGGGACCTCACAACCCACAGCTGGAATTGGACAATTAAACCAAATGGACCAAAACTGATAAAAATGTAACTTCACAGCCCCAATTCCACATCCCAGCCTGGCACAGCCCCATCCCAGCCCCGATCCCACATCCCAACCTGGCACAGCCCCATCCCATCCCCTTCCCAGCCCTGATCCCACATCCCAACCTGGCACAGCCCCATCCCATCCCCTTCCCAGCCCCAATTCCACTTCCCAGTCCCAATTCCACTTCCCAGCCTGGCACAGCCCCATCCCATCCCCTTCCCAGCCCCAATTCCACATCCCAGCCCCAATTCCACTTCCCAGCCTGGCACAGCCCCATCCCAGCCCCTTCCCAGCCCCAATTCCACTTCCCAGCCCCAATTCCACTTCCCAGCCTGGCACAGCCCCATCCCAGCCCCTTCCCAGCCCCAATTCCACTTCCCAACCTGGCACAGCCCCATCCCATCCCATCCCCTTCCCAGCCCCAATTCCACATCCCAGCCCCAATTCCACATCCCAGCCTGGCACAGCCCCTTCCCAACCTGGCACAGCCCCATCCCAGCCCCTTTCCCACCCCTCAAACCCCCGCCTGGATCCACCCCGGCTCCCTGAGCCGAGCCGTGCCCGCCTCTCCTTCTCCTCCCCCCCTTTTCCAGGGCTGAAAGGGAAGAACCAAAGCAGCCCATGTTCCTTCCCCTCGCTCCCCACTAAGCAGCTTTGGATAACACCGAGCTCTTTCTTCCCAGGCAGTCATGCTGAAAAAAAAA
Source organism: Phylloscopus collybita (assembly GCA_027886175.1). Taxonomy (NCBI): domain Eukaryota; kingdom Metazoa; phylum Chordata; class Aves; order Passeriformes; family Phylloscopidae; genus Phylloscopus; species Phylloscopus collybita. Next base: position 19,868 of record JAJNNQ010000010.1, on the reverse strand, counting down.
AACAAAAACCCACAAAAAAAAAACCCACAAAAAAACAAAACCCAAAAACCACCTCCCCCCCCTCCTCGCAGCAGCTCCCAGAGAAATCATGTCAGGCATTTAGAGGCATCGATCCATTCAAGCCCCGCGCTCCTGGCCCGCCGCCAAGGAACTAAATATTTTTTTTTTTTTTATTGCAGCAGGCAAAAAAAAAAAAAAAAAAAAAAAAAAGGCTCGGGGAGAGGAAAAAAAAAAAAAAAAAAGAAATATATGAATGACTCAGGCTGATTATGGCAGGCATTAAAACCCCCGCGGGGAATACCCCCGGGCTGGCAGGTGATGGATTGGGAAGCTGCCCGGCTCCGACGGCCCCCCCTGCCCGCCCCCGGGAGCGGGTTAATGATGCCCAATTCCCCTCTGCCTCTCTCTCTCTCTCCTCCCCCTCCCAGCCCAACATTTCCCTTTCTCCCCGCTCTCCAAAGGGCCGTTTGTGGGCTCGGGGGCTGGCGGGGAGGCGCTGCCAAAGCCGCAGCTTTGTCCTGGCAGCTTTTCACAGGGAGCCAGCCGAGGCCTCTGGGCTAGGGGAAGAGCCCAGGAGAGCCCGAGCCCAGCTCCCCTCCCAGGCAGCCCCGCCTGTCAGCGGCACACGGAGCTCAGGGACACGTCCAGGCCTGCCCTGGACACCTCCCTGTGCTGCCCAGTCCGTGTCTGACAGCCCTGTGCGTGGAGAAACCCCTCATGATGGTCCCTTGTCCCTGAGCATGGCAGCCTTTTCCATGGAGAAACCCGTCCTGATGTCCCTGTTCCCTGAGCTCTGTCCATGGAGAATCCCCTCTTGATGTCCCCTTGTCCCTGAGCACGGCAGCCCTGTCCATGGAGAAACCTCTCCTGATGGCCCATTGTCCCGGAGCTCTGTCCATGGAGAAACCCCTCCTGATGGCCCCTGTTCCCGGAGCTCTGTCCATGGAGAATCCCCTCCTGATGTCCCACTGTCCCTGAGCATGGCAGCCTTTTCCATGGAGAAACCCCTCCTGATGGTCCCTGTTCCCTGAGCACGACAGACTTTTCCATGGAGAAACCTCTCCTGATGGCCCATTGTCCCGGAGCTCTGTCCATGGAGAAACCTCTCCTGATGGCCCCTGTTCCCTGAGCTCTGTCCATGGAGAAATCCCTCCTGATGTCCCATTGTCCCTGAGCAGGACAGCCTTTTCCATGGAGAAACCCCTCCTGATGGCCCATTGTCCCGGAGCTCTGTCCATGGAGAAACCCCTCCTGATGTCCCGCTGTTCCTGAGCATGACAGCCTTTTCCATGGAGAAACCCCTCCTTGATGGTCCCTGCTCCCGGAGCTCTGTCCATGGAGAAACCTCTCCTGATGTCCCTGTTCCCTGAGCAGGACAGCCCTGTGCGTGGAGAAACCCCTCCTGATGTCCTGTTGTCCCTGAGCAGGACAGCCCTTTTCCATGGAGAAACCCCTCCTGATGGCCCCTGTTCCCGGAGCTCTGTCCATGGAGAAACCTCTCCTGATGTCCCATTGTCCCTGAGCACGGCAGCCTTTTCCATGGAGAAACCTCTCCTGATGTCCCATTGTCCCTGAGCAGGACAGCCCTTTTCCATGGAGAATCCCCTCCTGATGTCCCTGTTCCCTGAGCTCTGTCCATGGAGAAACCTCTCCTGATGGCCCATTGTCCCAGAGCTCTGTCCATGGAGAAACCCCTCCTGATGTCCCTGTTCCCTGAGCACGGCAGCCTTTTCCATGGAGAAACCCCACCTGATGTCCCACTGTCCCTGAGCATGACAGCCCTTTCCATGGAGAAACCCCTCATGATGGTCCCTGTTCCCTGAGCATGACAGCCTTTTCCATGGAGAAACCTCTCCTGATGGCCCCTGTTCCCTGAGCTCTGTCCATGGAGAAACCTCTCCTGATGGCCCATTGTCCCTGAGCACGGCAGCCTTTTCCATGGAAAAACCCCTCCTCATGGTCCCTGTTCCCTGACCACAACAGCCTTTTCCATGGAGAAACCTCTCCTGATGTCCTGTTGTCCCTGAGCATGGCAGCCTTTTCCATGGAGAAACCTCTCCTGATGTCCCTGTTCCCTGAGTGCCGGGGTGGGAGGCGCTGGCTCAGCCCCATCCCAGGTGAGCTGGGCAGCTCCCACCTGGCTCCTGCTCATCCTGTGTCCTCTCCATCCCTGCTCCAGGGAATCCATCCCTGCTCCCAGGGAATCCATCCCTGCTCCCAGGGAATCCATCCCTGCTCCCAGGGAATCCATCCCTGCTCCCAGTGAATCCATCCCTGCTCCCAGTGAATCCATCCCTGCTCCAGGGAATCCATCCCAAGGGCAGCCTCTGAGCTGTCAGAGCCCCCCCAAAAATTCCTGGGATTTCCCCGCTTAGGAGCTGCTCGAGCTTCCAAGTGCTGCTGCCCAGGGATTCAGACCCAACCCCATCCCAGGTCAGGGGGCAGCCACCAGGAAGGAAGCAGCTCCCCCACAACCACTGCCAGCTCCGGGGTCTGGCCACGCTCATTCCAGCCAAAACCACGGAATTTCCTGACGCCAGCAAAGGGATTTAATCCAAATCCCCAAACCCCCACCAAAATTTGCACACCAGCAAAGGGATTTAAACCAAATCCCCAAACCCCCACCAAAATTTGCAAACCAGCAAAGGGATTTAAACCAAATCCCCAAACCCCCACCAAAATTTGCCCGCCAGCAAAGGGATTTAATCCAAATCCCCAAACCCCCACCAAAATTTGCCCGCCAGCAAAGGGATTTAATCCAAATTCCCAAACCCCCAACAAAATCTGCCCACCAGCAAAGGGATTTAAACCAAATTCCCAAACCCCCACCAAAATTTTCCCGCCAGCAAAGGGATTTAAACCAAATTCCCAAACCCCCAACAAAATTTGCCCACCAGCAAAGGGATTTAAACCAAATCCCCAAACCCTCACCAAAATCCAAAATTTTCCTGCCAGCAAAGGGATTTAATCCAAATTCCCAAACCCCCACCAAAATCTGCACGCCAGCAAAGGGATTTAATCCAAATTCCCAAACCCCCACCAAAATTCGCCCACCAGCAAAGGGATTTAAACCAAATCCCCAAACCCCCACCAAAATTTGCACACCAGCAAAGGGATTTAAACCAAATCCCCAAACCCCCACCAAAATCTGCACACCAGCAAAGGGATTTAATCCAAATTCCCAAACCCCCAACAAAATCTGCCCACCAGCAAAGGGATTTAAACCAAATTCCCAAACCCCCACCAAAATCTGCCCACCAGCAAAGGGATTTAAACCAAATTCCCAAACCCCCACCAAAATCTGCACACCAGCAAAGGGATTTAAACCAAATCCCCAAACCCCCACCAAAATTTGCTCACCAGCAAAGGGATTTAAACCAAATTCCAAAACCCCCACCAAAATCCAAAATTTTCCCGCCAGCAAAGGGATTTAAACCAAATCCCCAAACCCCCACCAAAATCCAAAATCTGCCCGCCAGCAAAGGGATTTAATCCAAATCCCCAAACCCCCACCAAAATTTGCACACCAGCAAAGGGATTTAATCCAAATTCCCAAACCCCCACCAAAATCTGCCCACCAGCAAAGGAATTTAAACCAAATCCCCAAACCCCCACCAAAATTTTCTCGCCAGCAAAGGGATTTAAACCAAATCCCCAAACCCCCATCAACTCCTGCTCATCCCAGCACAGCTCCTTTCTTTCCAGGCAGGACCAGGGGTTTTATTGCCTGGTTTGTTATATTTCATAAGAGCCCTGCAGCCACCAGGGTGGGGTTTTTTTTGTTTTGTTTTTTTAAGGGATCAGTAAAATTGCAGGGGAGCAAAAAAAGTGGGAGCAGAAGGAAGGAAGGGCACTTACTGCGCTCGAGTCTCGCTCTTCAGGAGGCACCGAGGGCAGGGCACAGCCAGGAGCAGAGGCAGGAGAAGAAAGCACGTTAGGACAAGGCTTAAAAACCAGGAAAATAAACCCAAAACCTCCTCCTCAGGCTCTCAGCTCAACCCCCTGAACCCCAGCCCTGCCCGGTCTCTCTCCAGCCTCAGGATCTCCCTCCGTCCAACCTCTCCCATCCCATTCCTGCTGCCCCTTTTTTGGTCCAGGTGAGTGATCTGGCCAAACCCTGGCTGGAAATGCCCTGAACCTCCCACCCAGGGCAGGACAGCAGCCCCAGGTGCCTGTCTGTCTGTCTGTCCCTGGGTGCAGAGCTCCACAGCCCAGAGGTGGCTCAGCCACTCCTTTGTAGCCTTCCCTGGAAGGAGAAGCTCTCCCTGGAAGGAGAAGCCTTCCCTAGGAAAAGCCCTTCCTGGAAGGAGAAGCCTTCCCTGGAAGGAGAAGCTGGAAGGAGAAGCTCTCCATGGAAGGAGAAGCTCCCCCTGGAAGGAGAAGCCCTCCCTGGAAGGAGAAGCCCTCCCTGGAAGGAGAAGCTCTCCCTGGAAGGAGAAGCTCTCCCTGGAAGGAGAAGCTCTCCCTGGAAGGAGAAGCTCTCCCTGGAAGGAGAAGCTCTCCCTGGAAGGAGAAGCCCTCCCTGGAAGGAGAAGCCCTCCCTGGAAGGAGAAGCCCTCCATGGAAGGAGAAGCCCTCCATGGAAGGAGAAGCCCCCCCTGGAAGGAGAAGCTCTCCATGGAAGGAGAAGCTCTCCCTGGAAGGAGAAGTTCTCCCTGGAAGGAGAAGCCTTCCCTGGAAGGAGAAGCCCTCCCTGGAAGGAGAAGCTCTCCCTGGAAGGAGAAGCTCCCCCTGGAAGGAGAAGCTCCCCCTGGAAGGAGAAGCTCTCCATGGAAGGAGAAGCCCCCAGCCCCTGTCAGAGCTGCAGGAGCACACCTGGCTGCGCGCACATTCCCCAGATGTGCACATTCCCCCCAGAACCTCTGGCAATCTGGGATGGGTCCCATCCCAGGATCCTGGGTCCAGGGGAGGATCCCAAAAGGGATGGAATGGGATCACTGCCACCCAGAGTTTGGTCTCACTGCTTTTTTAACCTTTCCCTCCCTCCCAAACCAAACCAAACCAAACCAAACCAAACCACACCACACCACCGTGGCTGCCCCTGGATCCCTGGGAAGCACTCAAACCCAGCTCAGAGTGCTCTGGGGACAGCGCACGGCATCACATTTTTAACCTTTCCCTCCCAAACCAGACCACACCAAACCAAACCAAACCAAACCAAACCACCGTGGCTGCCCTCAGATCCCTGGGAAGCGCCCAAACTCAGCTCAGAGCGCCTCGGGGACATGTAGTGTCACATTTTAAACATTTTTAACCTTTCCCTCCCTTCCAAACCAGACCACACCAAACCACACCAAACCAAGCCAAGCCCAACCAAACCAAACCAAACCAAGCCAAACCAAACCACACCAAACCAAGCCACACCAAACCAAGCCACACCAAACCAAGCCAAACCAAGCCAAGCCAAACCAAGCCAAACCACCCCACCACGAGGGCTCCCCTCTCTCTCTCTCTCACCTCTGTGGTCCAGGTCGTGGTGGTTCTTCTCGTCCTTGACGGCCAGGTGAGCCTGGCTGCCCAGGGCGCCGAGGGCCAGCAGCCCCGAGCTGGTGCCGGTGACGGGCGGGAGGCCGGGCGGCTGCAGCCCCGAGGGGTGCGGGGGCAGCTGCACCGGGGGCCCGTGGGCGGCGTGGGAGAGGTGCTGGGCCTGGAGCTGCTGCTGCTGCAACGAGAGCGCCAGTGAGGCAGCGAGGGCAAGGGACGGGCCCAGCCCCGCTGCGGGGGGTGCCTGGAGGGGAGAAGCTCCCCCCTGGAAGGAGAAGCCTTCCCTAGGAGAAACCTTCCATGGAAGGAGAAGCCCCTCCTGGAAGGAGAAGCTCTCCCTGGAAGGAGAAGCCTCTCCTGGAAAGAGAAGCTCTCCCTGGAAGGAGAAGCTCTCCCTGGAAGGAGAAGCTCTCCCTGGAAAGGGAACCCTCCCCTGGAAAGAGAAGCTCTCCCTAGGAGAAGCCTTCCATGAAAGGAGAAGCTCCCCCCTGGAAGGAGAAGCCCCTCCTGGAAAGAGAAGTTCTCCCTGGAAGGAGAAGTTCTCCCTGGAAGGAGAAGCCTTCCCTAGGAGAAACCTTCCATGGAAGGAGAAGCTCTTCCTGGAAGGAGAAGCTCTCCCTGGAAGGAGAAGCCCCTCCTGGAAAGAGAAGTTCTCCCTGGAAGGAGAAGTTCTCCCTGGAAGGAGAAGCCTTCCCTAGGAGAAACCTTCCATGGAAGGAGAAGCCCCTCCTGGAAGGAGAAGCTCTTCCTGGAAGGAGAAGCTCTCCCTGGAAGGAGAAGCTCCCCCCTGGAAGGAGAAGCCCCCCCTGGAAGGAGAAGCCCCTCCTGGAAGGAGAAGCCCCTCCTGGAAGGAGAAACCCTCCCTGGAAGGAGAAGCCCCCCCTGGAAGGAGAAGCCCCCCGCCCTGTCAGAGGAGCAGGAGCACGCCTGGCTGGCTCCCCCGGGGGATGCTGCACCTCCCAGGCGGCTGCTCCCTGTGGATGTGGTTCCTTTGGCTTTCCCAGCAGTCAAAAGGAAGATAAAAACCAACCCCAGCCCAGCCCAGCCCAGCCAGGAACCCCAGCCGGGAGGCAGAGAGGCTCCCTGGCTGGAGGGCAGCAGCAGCTAAAGCAGTCAGAGAGGGGCAATTCCAGCTCAGGACAGGGAATTCTGCTCAGAAGCAGCTTCCAGGGAGAAGGAAATCCCACAGGATGGAATTCCCGGTCCCATCCCAGGATCCTGCTGCTCCCAACCCCTCCTGACACCGGCAGGTGGCCCTGGCAGGGGGTAAATCCTGCAAATCCTGCAGGGATCCCTGGCAGGGAGGGGGTAAATCCTGCAGGGATCCCTGGCAGGGAAGGGGAAAATCCTGCAGGGATCCCTGGCAGGGAAGGGATAAATCCTGCAGGGATCCCTGGCAGTGGGTAAATCCTGCAAATCCTGCAGGGAGGGGGTAAATCCTGCAAATCCTGCAGGGATTACTGGCAGGGAAGGGATAAATCCTGCAGGGATCCCTGGCAGGGAAGGGATAAATCCTGCAGGGATCCCTGGCAGGGAAGGGATAAATCCTGCAGGGATCCCTGGCAGTGGGGAAATCCTGGAAATCCTGCAGGGATCCCTGGCAGTAAACGGGTAAATCCTGCAGGAATCCCTGGCAGGGAGTAAATCCTGCAAATCCTGCAGGGAGGGGGTAAATCCTGCAAATCCTGCAGGGATTACTGGCAGGGAGGGGGAAAATCCTGCAGGGATCCCTTGCAGTGGGTAAATCCTGCAAGGATCCCTGGCAGGGAGTAAATCCTGCAAATCCTGCAGGGATCCCTGGCAGGGAGTAAATCCTGCAAATCCTGCAGGGAGGGGGTAAATCCTGCAAATCCTGCAGGGAGGGGGTAAATCCTGCAAATCCTGCAGGGATCCCTGGCAGGGAGGGGATAAATCCTGCAGGGATCCCTGGCAGTGGGGAAATCCTGCAAATCCTGCAGGGATCCCTGGCAGGGAGTAAATCCTGCAAATCCTGCAGGGAGGGGGTAAATCCTGGGAATTCCCCACTCCCACCGTGGGGTGGGACAGAACCCCCCACATCCCCCCGAGCTGCAGCCCAGCCGGGATGGCAGAGGGGGCCCCCCCCAGCAGCTCCCAGGGGTTTTTAGGGAATGGATCCCGGCCCTTCCCAGCAGCCATCCAGCCAGGGAGGCTCACTGCTGGCTCCAGGTCAGCTGGAAGAAGCTGAACTGCAGCTCTGGGGAGAGGAAGGCAACAGCAGAGACAATTCCCTACTCCAAACAAACCCCCCCCTGCAGGAAAAAGCAGCTGGAAAAACCCAAGGAGCTGCTTCCCAGAGCCCCCAGGGCAGGCCTGGTGCAGCCAGGAGGGTCCTGGAGCTCCTGGCTGGGACCCTCCTGCCTGCAGCCAGGGCCCCTCCAGCGGCGGCAGCAAAGCACATCTGGGCAGCTGAGCACCGCGGGGAGCACGGGCTGGGGACACCCAGACAGGGGACACCTGGAGTGAGGGGACACCTGGAATGAGGGGACACCTGGAGTGAGGGGACACCTGGAGTGAGGGGACACCTGGAATGGGGCACACCTGGAATGAGGGGACACCTGGAACAGGGGGACACCTTGAATGAGGGGACATCTGGAGTGAGGGGACACCTGGAGTGAGGGGACACCTGGAATGGGGGGAGACTGGGAACGGGGCACACCTGGAATGGGGGGACATCTGGAGTGAGGGGACACCCAAACAGGGCACACCTGGAGTGAGGGGACACCTGGAATGGGGGGACACCTGGAGTGAGGGGACACCCAAACAGGGCACACCTGGAACGAGGGGACCCCTGGAGTGAGGGGACACCCAAACAGGGCACACCTGGAACAGGGGGACACCTGGAATGAGGGGAACATCTGGAACGAGGGGACACCTGGAATAGGAGGACACCTGGAATGAGGGGAGACCTGGAATAGGGGGAGACCTGGAATAGGGGGAGACCTGAGTGAGGGGGACACCTGGAATGAGGAGAGACCTGGAATGAGGGCACACCTGGAACAGGGGGGCACACCTGGAACAGGGGGGCACACCTGGAACAGGGGGGCACACCTGGAATGAGGGGAGACCTGGAGTGAGGGGAACATCTGGAACGAGGGGATACCTGGAATAGGAGGACACCTGGAATGAGGGGAGACCTGGAATAGGGGGACACCTGAGTGAGGGGACACCTGGAATGGGGGGACACACCAGGAATGAGGGGAGACCTGAAATAGGGGGACACCTGGAGTGAGGGGACACCTGGAGTGAGTGGGACACCTGGAACAGGGGGACACACCTGGAATGAGGAGAGACCTGGAATGACGGGACACCTGGAACAGGGGGACACACCAGGAATGAGGGGAGACCTGGAATAGGGGGACACCTGAAATACGGGGACACCTGAGTGAGGGGGACACCTGGAACAGGGGGACATCTGGAATGAGGGGATACCTGGAGTGAGGGGACACCTGGAACAGGGGGACACACCTGGAATGAGGGGAGACCTGGAATAGGGGGACACCTGAAATACGGGGACACCTGAGTGAGGGGGACACCTGGAATGAGGAGAGACCTGGAATGAGGGCACACCTGGAACAGGGGGGCACACCTGGAATGAGGAGAGACCTGGAATAGGGGGACACCTGAAATACGGGGACACCTGGAATAAGAGGACACCTGGAATGAGGGGAGACCTGGAATAGGGGGACACCTGAAATACGGGGACACCTGAGTGAGGGGGACACCTGGAATGAGGGGGACACCTGGAACCGGGGGACACCCCCAGGGAGAGGGGGATCCCCGCCCAGAGCAGGATTCCCGGCGGGAGCTGGAGGCAGAGGCCGCAGCCCCGGGAGCTCCACGGGAGCGGCTCCGAGATCCCGGCGGGAGCAGCAGCCGCAGGGAGGAGGCCCAGCGGGGCTCCCTGCTGCAGGAAATCCATAAATCCCCCAATCCCTGAGGAAACAGGAGCTTGGGGTGCTGCCAGCAGGACACGGGAGGCAGCCTCGGGATGGACATTCCAGAGCAGGACACGAGGTGGGTGCCTCAGCAGCTCCTCGGGGCCAGGATCAATCCTCCACAACAAACAGAACTCCCCCGTGGCTCTTCCCAATCCCAATTCCACAGGATTTCCACCCATCTGAGGCAGATGCAGCAGAGCATCACCCCAGGAGGTTTTCCAGCACCTCCAGCCCTTCCCACACCCTTCTCCTGGCAGCTCTCCAGGGGTGCCCAGGCCTGGGATTCACCAGGATCCAAGGTTTCATCCCCAGCTTCCAGAAACATCTGCAGCAGGCTGTAACTCATCCCAGCAGCTCGCCACCCCCAGCAGGGGCCGTGGAACTGGTGGAGCAGCAGCATTCCAGCTCCCAGGATGGGAATTCCAACCCAGGGGGACACAGCACAGCCCCAAGGAAAGAGAAGGAAAGAACTGGGATTCCTCCCCGGCTCTTGAGGCCGCCAGCAGGTAAATCCATCCAGGAACAGCCCCTCAAGGTCAGGACACAACGTCCCTGGTGGCCCAGAGCAGCACCTCTGGGTGCTGTTGGCTTTGTCCCCTCTGGCAGTGGGAGAGCAGAACCCACAGGGGACGTCCCGGAGACTGGTCCTGGTGTCAGCCCAGATCCCAAAGCCGGGCTGTGGAGAGAGATCCCAAAGCAGGGCTGCAGGGAGATCCCAAAGCAGGCTCACAGAGCTCCAGCCATGTCGTTCCTGTGGTGGTCCCCATGCCAGCCCAGATCCCAAAGCAGGGCTGCAGGGAGATCCCAAAACTGGGTCACAGAGCTCCAGCTGTGTTCCAGGCAGGTGATTCCCGTGGTGGTTCTGGTGTCAGCCCAGATCCCAAAACATGGAAGAGCTCCAGCCCTGTCCCAGGGGGATGATTCCCATGGTGATTCCCATGGTGCTCCCAGTGCCAGCCCAGATCCCAAAGCAGGGTCACAGAGCTCCAGCCATGCCCCAGATGGGTCACTCTTATGGTGGTCCTGGTGCCAGCCCAGATCCCAAAGCAGGGCTGCAGGGAGATCCCAAAACTGGGTCACAGAGCTTCAGCTGTGTTCCAGGCAGGTGATTCCCATGGTGGTCCTGGTGCCAGCCCAGATCACAAAGCAGGCTCACAAAGCTCCAGCCCTGTCCCAGATGGGTCATTCCTATGGTGGCCCTGGTGTCAGCCCAGATCCCACAGCAGGGCTGCAGAGATCCCAAAGCAGGGTCACAGAGCTCCAGCCCTGTCCCAGCTGTGTCGTTCCTGTGGTGGTCCCCATGTTAGCCCAGATCCCAAAGCAGGGTTACAGAGAGATCCCAAAGCAGGGCTGTAGGGCTCCAGCTGTGTCCCAGGCAGGTGATTCCCGTGGTGATTCCCATGGTGGTCCCATGATCAGCCCAGATCCCAAAGCATGGAAGAGCTTCAGCTGTGTTCCAGGCAGGTGATTCCCGTGGTGGTCCTGGTGCCAGCCCAGATCCCAAAGCCATATTCCAGGCAGGTGATCCCTGTGTCCCCGTGTCAGCCCAAATCCCAAAGCAGGGCTGCACAGAGATCCCAAAACCAGGTCACAGAGCTCCAGCCCTGTCCCAGGCAGGTGATTCCCATGGTGGTCCTGGTGCCAGCCCAGATCCCAAAGCATGGAAGAGCTCCAGCCATGTCGTTCCTGTGGTGGTCCTGGTGCCAGCCCAGATCCCAAAGCAGGGCTGCAGAGAGATCCCAAAGCAGGGTCACAGAGCTCCAGCCCTGTCCCAGGCAGGTGATTCTCATGGTGGTCCTGGTGTCAGCCCAGATCCCAAAACCAGGTCACAGAGCTCCAGCCATGTCCCAGATGGGTCATTCCTATGGTGGTCCTGGTGCCAGCCCAGATCCCAAAGCATGGAAGAGCTCCAGCCATGTCGTTCCTGTGGTGGTCCTGGTGCCAGCCCAGATCCCAAAGCAGGGTCACGGAGCTCCAGCCCTGTCCCAGGCAGGTGATTCCCATGGTGGTCCTGGTGCCAGCCCAGATCCCAAAGCATGGAAGAGCTCCAGCCGTGTTGTTCCTGTGGTGGTCCTGGTGCCAGCCCAGATCCCAAAGCAGGGCTGCAGGGAGATCCCAAAGCAGGGTCACAGAGCTCCAGCCCTGTCCCAGGCAGGTGATTCTCATGGTGGTCCTGGTGTCAGCCCAGATCCCAAAACCAGGTCACAGAGCTCCAGCCCTGTCCCAGGCAGGTGATTCCCATGGTGGTCCTGGTGCCAGCCCAGATCCCAAAGCATGGAAGAGCTCCAGCCGTGTTGTTCCTGTGGTGGTCCCCATGCCAGCCCAGATCCCAAAGCAGGGCTGCAGAGAGATCCCAAAGCAGGGTCACAGAGCTCCAGCCCTGTCCCAGGCAGGTGATTCTCATGGTGGTCCTGGTGTCAGCCCAGATCCCAAAGCAGGGCTGCAGAGAGATCCCAAAGCAGGGATCCAGCCCTGTCCCAGGCAGGTGATTCCCGTGGTGGTCCTCATGTCACAGCCCAGATCCCAAAGCAGGGTCACAGAGAGATCCCAAAGCAGGGATCCAGCCCTGTCCCAGGCAGGTGACTCCCGTGGTGGTCCCGGTGCCAGCCCAGATCCCAAAGCAGGATCACAGAGAGATCCCAAAGCAGGGATCCAGCCCTGTCCCAGGCAGGTGATTCCCGTGGTGGTCCCGGTGCCAGCCCAGATCCCAAAGCCGTACTCCAGGCAGGTGATCCCCGTGTCCCAGGCAGGTCATTCCCATGGCAAGGAGAGGAGGATGAGCCCAGGAGGTCGGAACCCACCCAGGGGCTGCTGCTGGAGAATCCCCCCGTGCTCCTTCCTTCCGTCCTTCCTGCCCGGATCCCGTGGAACATCCCTCGGGAAGGAGGGGACAGAGCCCGGCTCCGGTGGGATTTCCCTGTTCGCTCCGAGTGTCCCCCTGCTGGAAAAGCCCCTTTCCCTGCCAGCCCTTATCCCAGCCCTGGGAACAGCACCACCGGGTCAGGGGGCACTGCTGCAGCATTCCAGGCACGGGGAGGCTCTCTGGGAACCCCAAATCCCACTGCACAGGGACTGAGGATCTCTGGGAACCCCCAAATCCCACTGCACAGGGGCTGAGGATCTTTAGGAACCCCAAATCCCCAAGCACAGGCACCGAGGCTCTCTGGGAACCCCAAATCCCCCTGCACAGGGGCTGAGGATCTCTGGGGAACCCCAAATCCCCCTGCACAGGGGCTGAGGATCTTTAGGAACCCCAAATCCCACTGCACAGGGACTGAGATCTTTGGGAACCCCAAATCCCCCTGTACAGAGACTGAGGCTCTCTGGGAACCCCAAATCCCCCTGTACAGAGACTGAGGATCTTTGGGAACCCCAAATCCCCCTGCACAGGGCTGAGGATTTTTAGGAACCCCAAATCCTCCTGTACAGAGACTGAGGATCTTTAGGAACCCCAAATCCCCCTGCACAGGGGCTGAGGATCTCTGGGAACCCCAAATCCCCCTGCACAGGGACTGAGGATCTTTAGGAACCCCAAATCCCCCTGCACAGGGGCTGAGGATCTCTGGGAACCCCAAATCCCACTGCACAGGGACTGAGGATCTTTAGGAACCCCAAATCCCCCTGTACAGAGACCGAGGATCTTTAGGAACCCCAAATCCCACTGCACAGGGACTGAGGATCTTTGGGAACCCCAAATCCTCCTGTACAGGGGCTGAGGCTCTCTGGGAACCCCAAATCCCCACACATACACGGACAAAAGTTCTTTAGGAACCCCAAATCCCCCTGCACAGGGACTGAGGATCTTTAGGAACCCCAAATCCCACTGCACAGGGACTGAGGTTCTTTAAGAACCCCAAATCCCCCTGCACAGGCATTGAGGTTCTCTGGGAACCCCAAATCCCCCTGCACAGGCACTGAGGATCTTTAGGAACCCCAAATCCCCCTGTACAGAGACTGAGGTTCTTTAAGAACCCCAAATCCCCCTGCACAGGCATTGAGGTTCTCTGGGAACCCCAAATCCCACTGCACAGGCACTGAGGATCTTTAGGAACCCCAAATCCCCCTGTACAGAGGACTGAGGTTCTTTAAGAACCCCAAATCCCACTGCACAGGCATTGAGGTTCTCTGGGAACCCCAAATCCCCCTGTACAGAGACTGAGGCTCTTTAGGAACCCCAAATCCCACACACAGGGATGAAGGTTCTTTAGGAACCCCAAATCCTCCTGTATAGGGACAGAGGTCCCCCGTGGACAGGTGAGCCACCCAGCCCAAGGCCTGGGAGCAGCATTCCAGGGCTCAGGGCGTGGCCGAGCCCCTGCACACCTGAGCCCCCCCCAGGACGCTGCTCTGGGGGCTCCAGGTGAACCCCCGACACCAGCTCCCCCCCCCGTGCTGCCCCCAAAATCCTGGGGACACGGGAGCCTGGGGGGGACACGGGAACCTGGGGGGGGACACTGAGCCCCCAGACCCAGCCCGGGGTGGGGACACGGGGACAGCCCCCAGGTGTGGGAGGGAGGCTGGCCAGGGAATCCCCAGGTGTGGATTGGGAATCTCAGGTGTGGATCGGGAATCCCCAGGTGAGGATTGGGAATCCATCCCCAGGTGTGGATTGGGAATCCCCAGGTGTGGATTGGGAATCTCCAGGTGTGGATTGGGAATCCCCAGGTGTGCACTGGGAATCTCCAGGTGTGCACTGGGAATCCATCCCCAGGTGTGGATTGGGAATCCATCCCCAGGTGAGGATTGGGAATCCATCCCCAGGTGAGGATTTGGGAATCCCCCAGGTGAGGATTGGGAATCCATCCCCAGGTGTGCACTGGGAATCCATCCCCAGGTGTGCACTGGGAATCCATCCCCAGGTGTGCATTGGAAATCCCCAGGTGTGGACTGGATATCCATCCCCAGGTGAGGATTTGGGAATCCCCCAGGTGAGGATTGGGAATCCATCCCCAGGTGTGGATTGGGAATCCATCCCCAGGTGAGGATTTGGAATCTCCAGGTGTGGATCGGGAATCCATCCCCAGGTGTGGACTGGGAATCTCCAGGTGTGGATTTGGAATCCATCCCCAGGTGTGGACTGGGAATCTCCAGGTGTGGATTTGGAATCCATCCCCAGGTGAGGATTGGGAATCTCCAGGTGTGCACTGGGAATCTCCAGGTGTGCACTGGGAATCCATCCCCAGGTGTGGATTTGGGAATCCATCCCCAGGTGTGGATTTGGGAATCCATCCTCAGGTGTGGATTTGGGAATCTCCAGGTGAGGACTGGGAATCCATCCCCAGGTGAGGAATTGGGAATCCATCCCCAGGTGTGGATTTGGGAATCCATCCCCAGGTGTGGATTTGGGAATCTCCAGGTGTGGATTGGGAATCCATCCCCAGGTGTGGATTGGGAATCCCCAGGTGTGCACTGGGAATCTCCAGGTGTGCACTGGGAATCCATCCCCAGGTGAGGATTTGGGAATCCCCAGGTGTGCACTGGGAATCCATCCCCAGGTGTGGATTTGGGAATCCCCAGGTGTGCACTGGGAATCCATCCCCACATCCCAGGCCTTGCTGCAGGACCGCTCGGCAGCAGCAATTAAGGCAATAATTAAAATCGTTAATTTCCAGCCGGGATCCCGTGGCTCTGTGGCAGGGGAGGGGGCAGAGGGGTCAGTGCATGGGAACAACAACAACAACACCAAAACAACACCAATAACAACAACACCACCAACAACAGCAGCAGCTGAGCACAGCCAGCACAGAACAGCCCCACAGAGACAGCCCGGCCTCAGGGCAGGGGGGCTCCCACCCCAAACCCCCCAAATTGGGGAAAATCCAATTGGGATCCTGCAGCTCCCACCCCAAACCCCTCAGATTTAGGGGAAAATCCAATTGGGATCCTGCAGCTCCCAGCTCTGCCCCATCCTAAACCCCCCAGATTGGGGAAAATCCAATTGGGATCCTGCAGCTCCCACCCCAAACCCCTCAGAGATTGGGGAAAATCCAATTGGGATCCTGCAGCTCCCACCCCAACCCCTCAGAGATTGGGGAAAATCCAATTGGGATCCTGCAGCTCCCACCCCAAACCCCCCAGATTGGGGAAAATCCAATTGGGATCCTGCAGCTCCCACCCCAAACCCCCTCAGATTGGGGAAAATCCAATTGGGATCCTGCAGCTCCCACCCCAAATTGGGGGAAAATCCAATTGGGATCCTGCAGCTCCCACCCCAAACCCCCCAAATGGGGGAAAATCCAATTGGGATCCTGCAGCTCCCACCCCAAACCCCCCAAATTGGGGGAAAATCCAATTGGGATCCTGCAGCTCCCACCCCAAACACCCCAAATTGGGGAAAATCCAATTGGGATCCTGCAGCTCCCACCCCAAACCCCCCCAAACTGGGGGAAAATCCAATTGGGATCCTGCAGCTCCCACCCCAAATCCTCCAGATTGGGAAAAATCCAATTGGGATCCTGCAGCTCCCACCCCAAACCCCTCAGAGATTGGGGGAAAATCCAATTGGGATCCTGCAGCTCCCACCCCAAACCCCCCAGATTTAGGGGAAAATCCCAATTGGGATCCTGCAGCTCCCACCCCAAACCCCTCAGATTGGGGAAAATCCCAATTGGGATCCTGCAGCTCCCACCCCAAACCCCTCAGAGATTGGGGAAAATCCCAATTGGGATCCTGCAGCTCCCATCCCAAACCCCCCAGATTGGGGGAAAATCCCAATTGGGATCCTGCAGCTCCCACCCCAAACCCCTCAGAGATTGGGGAAAATCCCAATTGGGATCCTGCAGCTCCCACCCCAAAACCCCCCAGATTGGGGGAAAATCCAATTGGGATCCTGCAGCTCCCACCCCAAACCCCCCAGATTGGGGGAAAATCCAATTGGGATCCTGCAGCTCCCACCCCAAACCCCCCCAAATTGGGGAAAATCCCAATTGGGATCCTGCAGCTCCCAGCCCCAAACCCCTAAGATTGGGGAAAATCCAATTGGGATCCTGCAGCTCCCACCCCAAACCCCCCAAATGGGGGAAAATCCAATTGGGATCCTGCAGCTCCCACCCCAAAACCCCCCACATTGGGGAAAATCCAATTGGGATCCTGCAGCTCCCACCCCAAATTGGGGGAAAATCCAATTGGGATCCTGCAGCTCCCACCCCAAACCCCCCCAAATTGGGGGAAAATCCAATTGGGATCCTGCAGCTCCCACCCCCAAACACCCCAAATTGGGGAAAATCCAATTGGGATCCTGCAGCTCCCACCCCAAACCCCCCAAACTGGGGGAAAATCCAATTGGGATCCTGCAGCTCCCACCCCAAATCCTCCAGATTGGGAAAAATCCAATTGGGATCCTGCAGCTCCCACCCCAAACCCCTCAGAGATTGGGGAAAATCCAATTGGGATCCTGCAGCTCCCACCCCAAACCCCCCAGATTTAGGGGAAAAATCCCAATTGGGATCCTGCAGCTCCCACCCCAAACCCCTCAGATTGGGGGAAAATCCAATTGGGATCCTGCAGCTCCCACCCCAAAACCCCCCAGATTGGGGGAAAATCCAATTGGGATCCTGCAGCTCCCACCCCAAACCCCCCAGATTGGGGGAAAATCCAATGGGATCCTGCAGCTCCCAGCTCTGCCCCATCCTAAACCCCCCAGATTGGGGAAAATCCAATTGGGATCCTGCAGCTCCCACCCCAAACCCCTCAGAGATTGGGGAAAATCCAATTGGGATCCTGCAGCTCCCACCCCAAACCCCTCAGAGAGTGGGGAAAATCCAATTGGGATCCTGCAGCTCCCACCCCAAACCCCCCAAATTGGGGGGAAAATCCAATTGAGATCCTGCAGCTCCCACCCCAAACCCCCCAAATTGGGGGAAAATCCATTTGGGATCCTGCAGCTCCCAGCCCTGCCCTAAATCCCCCAGAGATTGGGGAAAATCCCAATTGGGATCCTGCAGCTCCCACCCCAAACCCCCCAGATTGGGGGAAAATCCAATGGGATCCTGCAGCTCCCAGCCCTGCCCCACCCCAAACCCCCCAGAGATCTGGAAAAATCCAATTGGGATCCTGCAGCTCCCACCCCAAACCCCCCAAATTGGGGGAAAATCCAATTGGGGATCCTGCAGCTCCCACCCCAAACCCCTCAGAGACTGGGGAAAATCCAATTGGGATCCTGCAGCTCCCACCCCAAACCCCTCAGATTGGGGAAAATCCAATTGGGATCCTGCAGCTCCCACCCCAAACACCCCAGAGATCGGGGAAAATCCCAATTGGGATCCTGCAGCTCCCAGCCCAAACCCCCAAATTGGGGAAAATCCAATTGGGATCCTGCAGCTCCCACCCCAAACCCCCCAAATTGGGGGAAAATCCAATGGGATCCTGCAGCTCCCACCCCAAACCCCCCAAATTGGGGGAAAATCCAATTGGGATCCTGCAGCTCCCACCCCAAACCCCCCAAATTGGGGAAAATCCAATTGGGATCCTGCAGCTCCCACCCCAAATTGGGGGGGAAACATCCAATTGGGATCCTGCAGCTCCCACCCCAAACCTCCCAGATTGGGGGAAAATCCAATTGGGATCCTGCAGCTCCCACCCCCAAACCCCCCAGATTGGGGGAAAATCCAATTGGGGATCCTGCAGCTCCCACCCCAAAACCCCCAAATTGGGGGAAAATCCAATTGGGATCCTGCAGCTCCCACCCCAAACCTCCCAGATTGGGGAAAAATCCAATTGGGATCCTGCAGCTCCCCACCCCCAAACCCCCCAAATTGGGGAAAATCCAATTGGGATCCTGCAGCTCCCACCCCAAACCCCCCAAATTGGGGAAAATCCAATTGGGATCCTGCAGCTCCCACCCCAAATTGGGGGAAAATCCAATTGGGATCCTGCAGCTCCCACCCCAAACCTCCCAGATTGGGGAAAATCCAATTGGGATCCTGCAGCTCCCACCCCAAACCCCCCAGATTGGGGGAAAATCCAATTGGGATCCTGCAGCTCCCCACCCCAAACCCCCCAAATTGGGGGAAAATCCAACTGGGATCCTGCAGCTCCCAGCCCAAACCCCTCAGAGATTGGGGAAAATCCAACTGGGATCCTGCAGCTCCCACCCCAAACACCCCAAATTGGGGGAAAATCCAATTGGGATCCTGCAGCTCCCACCCCCAAACCCCCTCAGAGACTGGGGAAAATCCAATTGGGATCCTGCAGCTCCCACCCCAAACCTCCCAGATTGGGGAAAATCCCAATTGGGATCCTGCAGCTCCCACCCCAAACCCCCCAGAGATCTGGAAAAATCCATTTGGGATCCTGCAGCTCCCAGCCCTGCCCTGCTGGGTGCCGGATTGGGGCAGTTTTTGTGTTTTAGGGACAGCCAGGAGCTGTAGGATTGGGGCATTTTTGACATTTTAGGAACAACCAGGAGCTGTAGGATTGGGACAGTTGGGACAACCAGGAGCTTAGGACTGGGGCAGTTTTGGCATTTTAGGAACAACCAGGATCTGTAGGATTGGGGCATTTCTGGGGACAACCAGGAGCTGTAGGATTGGGGCGCTTTTGGCATTTCTGGGACAACCAGGAGCTGTAGGATTGGGGCCCTTTTGAACAACCAAAAGCTGTAGGATTGGGGCAGTTTTGGAACAACCAAGAGCTGTAGGATTGGGGCAGTTTTGGAACAACCAAGAGCTGTAGGATTGGGGCCCTTTTGACATTTTAGGGACAGCCAGGAGCTGTAGGATTGGGGCAGTTTTGGGACAGCCAGGAGCTGTAGGATTGGGGCACTTTTGACATTTTAGGGACAACCAGGAGCTGTAGGATTGGGACAGTTTGGGACAACCAGGAGCTTAGGACTGGGGCAGTTTTGGCATTTTAGGAACAGCCAGGATCTGTAGGATTGGGGCCCTTTTGAAACAACCAGGAGCTGTAAGATTGGGGCAGTTTTGGCATTTTAGGACAACCAAGAGCTGTAGGATTGAGGCAGTTTTGAACAGCCAGGATCTGTAGGATTGGGGCCCTTTTGGAACAAACAGGAGCTGTAGGATTGAGGCAGTTTTGGAACAGCCAGGAGCTGTAGGATTGGGGCAGTTTTGGCATTTTAGGGACAACCAGGAGCTGTAGGATTGAGGCAGTTTTGGAACAGCCAGGATCTGTAGGATTGCGGCACTTTTGGCATTTTAGGAACACCCAGGAGCTATAGAATTGGGGCACTTTTGGCATTTCTGGGACAACCAGGATCTGTAGGATTGGGGCTTTTTTGGGGTTCTGGCCGCGCCGGGGCCCGGGAGCCGCCCCGCGTGCCCCCCCTGAGGGCAGGGCTGCCTCTGGCCGTGGTCAATGAAAGGAATAAAAGGGGAATACACACGGTGAGAGGCAGATTGGGAAGTCCACGTACCCCGATGATGGCATTCAGCTCCGTCATGGTCACCTGCTTGGCACGCTCAACAG